>VDFB02149059.1:0-43606 GCA_007258455.2 Sequoia sempervirens | reverse complement strand
CCTAATCTATCCATTGGAATTTTCATAGATAACAATTTTTGTTAGAGAAAGCTTTTTTTTTCTATTCTTACTTATAATAGTATTATGTAACATTGTCTAACTAATCGTTTCCTTCATTATAACATCTTTAAATGCATCCTAAGAATAATCCATGTTTCCAATTCAGAGAAAGTCAGTGATGATTATTCAAACTCAATAATATTGTAATAAAAATTAAATAGTTTCTTATTCTTAATGCTTTATAATCCCAATTTCTTGAACCATTTATATTTTACTTTTCATTTCTTATTTATAGCTACAAACAAACAACCTACAAAGTACTATGCACTTGATTTTAGGATGATGCCAAGTTCTAGAGTAATTTCGCTTAGTTTAAACTTTAAATGCTCATATGTTGAGTATTAGTTGAATACTTCTCTCCACTATTTTTTATAAGGAGAAGAAATAGGTTTTGAATGGACTTGAAACCATATACAATAGGTTTTGTATGGACCCAAAACCATCAGGTTTTGAAGGGACCCGAAACCCAAACAAGGATAGTCAAGCTCCCTAAAGAGAAGTCAATAAATCCCCGCAGCAAAATAAAGACAAACTAGTAGCCAAAACCAGCTGCCCAACATAGAAACCAGATCTTACATGGATCTAGAACACATTGGTTTTGACGGGACCAAGAACCCAAAACAACCAGGTTTTGGCAGGGACCTTAAACCCAAGAGAGAAGCCAGTAACAACGAGGCCATAGCATGCCAGTCACTCAAGTAGATTGGTCTCTCCGTACCATTGGCAGAGACAACTAAGTCGTAGCTTTACATAAGCAAAGCCCCAAAATTAGACAGAACCTTGCCCAAAAAGAGACCCTCTCCCCTTCTATAGGAGAGGTCGTCACAGGAACACGAAGCTCCAAATTTTTTCCATAAAATCCAATTACACTCTCCACCTCTATGTTGGCATGCACGTTTTTTTTACCTGCATGTTATTAAGTCCAACTGCATTTATTTCCTATTCGGTGCATTTGGCACATTACTATTTTTGGTCTGTGCATTGATGGAGGACGGTCACCTGCTTACCTGCTGTCTCTCCATCTTTTCCTCGTGCCTTTTTCACAAGGCTTTTGTACATTATAAATCCTCTTCAGGTTTATTGTATTCTGCATCAACTGGTGAAATAGCATCATTTTAAGGTTGCTTCTCTGCATTGCGAAGGTTGTAGGTTGTTGTTCTGGGAACGCCAATATGGTATCAGAGCAGTCAACCAACCTACCCTTTCTGCCCATTAGTTTTCACCAGGTTTGAGTCTACATAGTGTTAGAAATTGCTAAAGAAGCCTGCGCCAGCTTGCCTGTGTCTGAACTTCCAAAATCCAGCTCTCTGTTCTTGGCGAAGTCTCAGTGTCCGCCAACAGATCTGCCATGTCCCTCACCGAACAAGTAGGACGGGGGCTTCCCTGAGAAGGGTACCAAGTTTTCGCCCTGTCTGGCCCACACCAGGGGGAGCTTGATACGGGTGTTCTTTGACAGTCTTGGCTGCACCCCTCAGCACGTTCACCTACATTGGCAAAGCTGCATTCTTTTTGGAGTTGAGGAAGGTGATCTAGGCGTTGGAGGGAGTTGGCCGTACTGATGGGAAGGACGGTGGCAGGGTCGTCAGCTCTCTTGGCCTTCCTGAATGCTTCGATTCCTCCATCTTCATCTTCCTTGCAGGCATGTTTGAATTAACGAAGGGATAGATAATGGATGCATTTTTGTGACCCGGGGAGAATGTTTAGAAGCTGAATTCCTTGATTTTCCTTGCTGTAATTTTCTCCATTGGAAGGGCTGCGTTTTTCTTTGAGAAAGGCGATCTATGGTGGTTGGAGAAGCACGTTTTTTTGTTTCAGTGAAGGTACGAAGAGGCGCCATCTCAACAGAGTCTGATTTCTGTTCTTTTAAAGGCTGATTCTCTATGTTGAAGTAAGCCCGATTCCTGCTTGAATTCAATTTTTTTTGCTGATGTGGCCTGTTCTCTTTGGTGCCGTGACACTGGTACACATCATTTCGTTCCATTTCATTGTCTACTTGGCCCATTTGGCTCCAAGTTTTTATTTTTTTTGGTGGTCACGTAGAGCTATCAAGAGCTATTGTGGACTCTGAAAGTGCTTAAAATAGGGCTCTTTTTCAAATTTGCGCAACTTTTGCAAACGAAGTCTGTTTTCAACAAATGAGATAACGTCATAAAGGTGCTTTGACGAGTTTCACTGTGGACAAGGTGTTTTCTGCAAATTTTACCATTTTATGCCAGTTTTATTAGCTTGAAGTTGCACGTTGTTCTTATTGTATCTCTTGGAAAATTGTAAATTCAGTTTGTATCTATTCTAGGGGGGTGTATTTTGCATTTTAGTCCTTTGAGTGCCCTTGTATATCATGTCGGACCCTAGGATTGAATTGCTCACTCCACACAACTATCACACCTGGAAGCTCAAAATGTCACAATTGTTGCAATCTCGTGGTCTATGGCAATTGTTGGATGCCGACCAACCTGAATTCACAAAAACATTTGAGCTATTTGTTCATAGAAACAAAATGGATGAGGCTAAAGGACTCATAGGTTTGCATGTGTCTGATAATTTGTTATTTCATATTGTTGAATGTAAAACACCTAAAGATGTGTGGGATAAGCTTACAGAATTGTATGGTAAGGTCAATCAGTTTAGGATCTTACAGCTTGAAGCTGATCTCACTTCTCTCTCTCCAGATGTTTTTCCTTCTATTCAGGATTTCCTTGCACAGTTCAAATTGATTTTGTCTCAATTAAAAGGATGTGGTCATGCCAAAGAAGATAAGGAGTGTATTTTTTTGATCTTGTCTAAGCTTAGAGGTCCCTTTCAAGTGTTTGCCTCTACTTTCTATTCTACTATGGATGCCATGGGGGACGAGCATAAGATGCCTACTTTTGAGGAGTTTTGTGATCGATTGACTAGGGAGCAGGCCAAGTTGATTCAGATGGATGCTCTTCCTAAGAGTCATGCTTTAATGGCTCAATCTTCCAAGGGCAAGGGTAAGAATAAGAAGAAGCCCAAGATAGATTCATCTTCAGGTGGTGAGTCTCCCTCCAAGCCTAAGGTGAAGATTGATCAGAAGAATAATCTTTCACCTCCTCCTCCTTCTAACTCGGGCGAGTCATCTTCAAAGTCTAAGAAGAAGAAGGAGAACTGTTCGTTCTGCAGAAAATCTGGGCATAATGATGCACATTGTTTTGCAAGGCTAGCAGCATTAGAGGAAGCTATGAGGAAGCATAATCTTGCCATGCCTAAGTCTTCTTCTTCGGGAAAAGGGCAAGCCCTCTCAGCTACAGCTTTGTCCTCTACCAGTTCTAGTTGGATTCTTGATTCTGGTGCTTCTCATCACATGACTCATACTGAGGCTCTTCTTGATTCTCTTTCTGATAGTCTTACTTCACATATTGTTGTTGGGAACTCTTCTCAAATTCCAGCTTTGGGAACAGGCTCAGTTCATATGCAAGATGGTAGCATTGATGATGTTCTTCTTGTTCCTGATATTTCCCAGAATCTGCTTTCTGTCTATCAAATTTGTAATCATGGTGATGGAAGGCTTGTTGAGTTCTCTCCTACTGATGTGACTATTCGAGAGATGCAGGATCCTGAGAAGGTCATTGCTACAGGAACAGTTGACCGTGCAGCCCGTTTGTATAGGTTTGATGGATTTGAGTCTTCATCAGGATCATCCCTTATTGCTCATGCAGATTCTACAAGCAAGCTTTGGCACGAACGGTTTGGGCACCTTAATTACAAATATCTTCAGCAGATGAGCACACAAAATTTGGTAATTGGTCTACCTCAGATCTCTTGTTCAGATGGAGTTTGTCAAGGTTGTGTGCTTGGCAAGCATCATAGGGATCCTTTTCCCAAAGGTATGGCCGCACGTGCTTCGACACCCCTTGAGTTGGTGCATAGTGACCTCATGTCATTCCCCACTCCTTCTTTTTCAGGGGCCAAGTATGTGCTCACCTTCATTGATGATTTTTCTAGGCGCACTTGGGTGTATTTTTTGAAGTACAAGGATGAGGTTCTTCGACATTTCATGACCTTCCTTGCATTTGTGGAGAAGCAGTCAGGACATTCCCTTCAAAAGATTCGCACAGATAATGGGGGGGAGTATGTCAATAAGGCGTTTCAAGAATTTTGTTGTACTAAGGGTATTCTTCATCAACACATAGTGCCATACACTCCTCAGCAGAATGGTGTAGCCGAACGGAAGAATAGAACTTTACGAGAGATGGCCAATTATATGCTACAATCTAGATCCATGGCTCCCGCATTTTGGGCAGAGGCTGTCAATTGTGCCAACTACATTCAGAATCGTATGCCCCATAAGGCAGTGCAGAATATGACTCCCGAGGAGGCTTGGTCTCATGTCAAGCCCAAGGTTTCCTACTTTTGAGTATTTGGGAGTGATGCATGGGCATTCATTCCAGATGGTAGGCGCAAGGCAATGGAGAAGAAAAGTCAACGGTTCATTTTTGTTGGCTATTGTGAGGATGTGAAGGGTTATCGGTTGTTTGATCCTGTCACTCGAGAGGTTCATTTTCGTCGTGATGTTCAATTTTATGAGTCTTTCACTTTGAAGGATTCTCCATCACAAGCCTCTCCCTCTCTTCTTCCTAGTTCTTCTTCAGAGGATGTTGTGCTTCCAGATGATAATGATGATGCTTGTAATGATGTTGTTCCTGATGATGGTATTGATCTTGTTGTCGATATTACTCCATCTTCTCCTTCTCCTCCACCTGCACCTCGTCGACCTTTATGGGCTCGTACACTTCTTGAGGATGATGGTTCCCTTGTAGGTGATCCCATAGCTACACGTTCCACTCGTTCCCGCACTTCAGGTAGTAGTCTTTTGAGTCATGCAATTTGTACTGATCCTCAGAAGTTTTCAGATGCTTCAGGTGTTCCGGAATGGGATAATGCTATGAAAGAAGAGTATTCTTCTTTGATGAAGAATCATACTTGGGATTTGGTTTCTCTTCCTAAAGGAAGAAAGTTGGTTCGATGCAAGTGGTTGTATCGTACCAAGTTTGCATCTGATGGTTCTATTGATAAGTATAAGGCTCGTCTAGTGGCTAAGGGCTTTTCTCAGGTTGAGGGTATTGACTATTCTGAGACCTTTGCCCCTGTTGCAAAGATGGATTCCATACGCCTCGTACTTTCTATTGCTGCATCTCAGGGTTGGTCAGTGTATCAGATGGATGTGAAGAGTGCCTTCTTGCATGGTGATCTTCATGAGGAGATCTATATGGAGCAACCACCAGGCTTTGTGCAAGACCCTTCACTTGTTTGCAGGCTTCGACGTTCATTGTATGGTCTCAAACAGGCCCCTAGAGCTTGGTAAGAGAAGATGGATAGTTTCTTGCTTGTTTCTGGATTCACTAGATGTCACTCTGATCCTACAGTTTACATTTAACGCCATGGGGGGGATCTTCTCATTCTTGTTCTTTATGTGGATGACTTGATTCTCACGGGGAGTTCTAGTGCCATGATTGAGGATACTAATCATGCTTTGATGGAGTGTTTTGATATGACAGATCTTGGTTTGTTGCATTACTTCCTTGGTCTTCAAATCCATCAGTCTTCTACTGGTATTTCTATCTTCCAGCAGAAGTATGCTCTTGATTTGCTTCAGAGGTTTGGGATGGCTGACTGCAAGCCAGCCCCTACTCCTTTTCAGTCAGGTGTCGTATTGTCCACTAGTTGCACTACTCCATTTGTTGATGCTACTTTGTATCGGCAACTGGTCGGCAGCCTTTTGTACTTAACACATAGTCATCCTGATATTTCCTTTGCAGTTTGTCTTGTCTCCCGTTTCTCTCAAGATCCTCATGAGAGTCATTGGAAGGCAGCCAAGCGTATCTTACGGTACCTTCAGGGCACTACACATTTTGGCATTCACTATACATGTAGTGCTACCGACATTGTGGGCTTCACTGACTCAGATTGGGCCGGTGATGTTGATGATCGAAAGTTTACTTCTGGCTTTATATTCTATCTTGGTTCTGGTCCGGTTGCTTGGTCTTGCAAGAAGCAAACTGCAATTTCCTTATCATCAACCGAGGCTGAGTATCGAGGAGCTGTCTTGGCTAGCCAAGAGGTTCTTTGGCTTCGACAGTTGATGGCCGAGTTTGGATTTCCTATTGATCATCCCACTATTCTTTGGTGTGATAACCAGAGTGCTATACATATTTCTTGCAACCCAGTGGAGCATCAATGCACCAAGCATATTGAGATCCACATGCACTTCATTCGGCAGCTCATTCAGGATGGTGTTCTTGTTTTGGATTATTTGCCTACGGAGCAGCAGGTTGCAGACATCTTCACTAAACCTTTGGCATCTCCTTGTTATCTTCAGTTGCGATCGATGTTATGGGTGAAGGAAGTTGTCCTTGGGGGGTCTTAAGGAGTCCTCCTTCCTTTCCTTTTTGTTCTCTCTTTTGGAGAGGAGTTTTCTCCCACAGGGTTTTTCTCCTTTTCTCCGGTTATGAGAGATTTGTAGTTCATTGCATTGTAGTTGTACATAGGTTCCTAACAAGGCTTTATTGCCGGGACCTATAATGCATCTCATATTGCATATTGCATTTTCTTTTTCTCCCTAAAGTTGCACTTAAGGGGGGGTGTTGGCATGCACGTTTTTTTTACCTGCATGTTATTAAGTCCAACTGCATTTATTTCCTATTCGGTGCATTCAGCGCATTACTGTTTTTGGTCTGTGCATTGATGGAGGACGGTCACCTGCTTACCTGCTGTCTCTCCATCTTTTCCTCGTGCCTTTTTCACAAGGCTTTTGTACATTATAAATCCTCTTCAGGTTTATTGTATTCTGCATCGACTGGTGAAATAGCATCATTTTAAGGTTGCTTCTCTGCATTGCGAAGGTTGTAGGTTGTTGTTCTGGGAACGCCAATACTCTATAGGAGGAAAAACTAAGCTCAACCCACCCACCACAATCACAACACTCCTATAGACCAACATTCCACCTTAATAGAAATGGGAATCCCCTCCACGGGAAAAGAAGGAAGAGACCTTCAACTACAAAAGACACCTCAACCCGAGAGGGAGAGGACTCCAGCTCCAAAGGAGAGGTCTTCACCTCAAAATAAGACCTAGTATTCAGAGAGAAGGAAGGGACTGTAGTGAGAAGGAGAACCAAAGAAAGCGACAACATCAGTAATAGTCGGGTCTTCAAAACAATATCTAAAAACCACCCAGCCCTCAAAACCTTTCTGCAAAGAACAAAGTAGATCTAGCACCAACTCCATACTCACAGCATGGTCCAGCCAAAGCATCAGCCCCCAACCACCAACAAAGAACAACAAGGCACATGGGGGGCAGAACATGAACAAAGTATTAAGAAATACACCTGATCTCATCATGTAAAAATCTTGGTAACACCAGTGCAGGTCCTCACAAAACCCAACAGAGTACAAGGAAGATAACATAAAAATTTGATGTGGCATAACAACTCCACCAAATGGGTCAGCATCCCAAAACATTTTCCAAACCAGGAAAATAGGCAATGAAATCCACCTGCCCTTTGGAAACCACAACCGTGTTGGCCAAACCCCTAAAGGAGAGCCACCAATCAGAGAAAGCACATAAGCAAAGAACACCCCAGAAAAAATGAGAAAAAGAAAGAGACAACAAATAAAGCCCCCAAGCCATCCTATACACCTAGCAGAACCAAAAATAAGCCCCTTCTTCAACCCAGAAACTCCAAGGAAGCCCAAGCAAACTCACACTCCAATCCAAAAGGAAGTCGGAGCCACGTTGGCAAGCCACTGCACAGTGAATGCACGGAAGCAACAAACATCCCAGAAGAAGTGAGAAGAAGAAAGGGCCAACAAATAAAGCCCCCAGGCCATCCTACTACACCGAGCAGAACCAGAAATAAGCCCTACTTCAACCCGAAAACTTCAAGGAAGCCCAAGCAACCACACAATCCTTGCAAGGAACATCAAAGCAAAAGGGGCAACCACTCAGCACCAGAAAACACAAAGGGAAACATACTTTCCCTCCAACATCCAACAAAAGCCACAATAGCCCCAGCAGCTGCGAAACCCCAACCCAGGGTATCAACAGAGCTGTCTCCATAGCTTACCCAAGCAGGAGACATAATAAAGAAAAGGGGAGGTTCAGAAGAAACAAAATCCTCTCAAATGTCGTCCTCCAAGTAGATCTCAACCCCACCCCCTATGGGGGCTCTAAAATCCTCATAGACCCTTAGAACAGATGCACAGACAAGACCGAAGCCCTCATCCATACATAGCCCGCACGAGAAGACGTCGGGGAACTCCAAGCAGCGCCCATCCCCGAAAAGAGCATGGATCTCGGGCACCACCGCGTTAGTGAGCACCCCAAGCCCGTCCAGGAGAACAAACACAAACCCAGAAAGACCAGACTAGCCATCTGCCTCGCCATCGTCATCCACTTCCTCGACACACTTAGTAGATTTTAAATATCTGTTCCCGCTCGACCCTCTTCTCCCTCTCGACGCAACCATTTGAATTATAACAACTATAGTTCTCTCCACTGTTGATGAGTACAAAAATGATATTTTTTTGGTCACCACTACTGCAGAGGATCATGATTATGATAGTAGCGCTAACTTTGGTGTCGGATATTCATTCTTATCTCTATCCTATCTATATTTATACTCACACATTCTTATTAACATTTTTTTAATCAAATTTCTATACAGTCACTCATGATCCCTAGATCCTTTATCATTTGTTTCAGGTTAGTTTTATAGCATTGAAGATCAATCTTTCTTGTCTATCAACTATTTTTTTTATTATTGGTTGTGATTTGTATGTGTTGAATAATTATGACAATTATGTCTAGGACGTTAGAATTGAAAAACGTAATTGCATAGATTGTCAAAGCGCTTCCTTAACAGGAATAAAGAGAATTTCTTTTAAAAACAATCTCTTTTTCATAAATACAAGTGTGGCTATGATTGAGAGATTTGTTGAGGGTGGTACACATATTGAACCTACTAAGCCTAAGCCTCATCCAAGAGGCGATCCAAAGCATCACTAGCCGATATATTTTATGTCTATATAATATGTTTAATTTTAAGTTCTCATAGTTATGTATGGAATCATGAACTCTCTTAATAGTGAAACATGTCATCAGTCCCAGGTAGCTGCATGTATTGTTGGCAGTTTTAATCAACACCATAAAGAAAAGCATTGATTTGAGGTGGTTGTAGGAGAAACGTTACAAGGAGATATATTGTCAGCAATTATATGTTTTAATGTGCTAAAATCTCTCAAAATTTTGTGTTTCATAGGCAATCTTCTCCATTGATGAAGTTATATAGATTTTAGATTATTTTGTTAAAGTTGGGCAGGGGAGCCATGCAGAAGGGTGCTATTTCTATTTTTGCGTTTTAGATGGTCCCCTAAAGTGCGTTTAAAAAAGTTCAACAATTTTAGATATTAATATTTCTATTAATTTTATAAAATTAACTTGATGAAATTTTGCAAGCAATTCTTTATCACTCTTAGTGATATTGATATATCACTCTAATCTACGAAAAATAATAAAATTTATATATCAAATATTTTTAATTTTTTTAAACTATGATATCTTTAAATTTATTCAATCTAAATTAATATATAATAAAATTATTATATTTATTCAGGTTAGGCTATAATATCCCACATTCTATGAGTCGGTTATACACTGTTTTATATTAAATAAAAATATTATAAGTCCCGTGGAAGTGACTTTATTTAGTTGTGTCGTATGCAACTATATTGGACGTGTTGATAGTTTAAAATAAAAGTGAAATACCGGTATGAGCATAAATTCAACCGTTCTATGTCTTTATGGAATAGAATCCTTGTGAAGCATACCTAAAAACTTGTTTTCAGTGGCAATCAACATAATAAAAACCATACTGAGTCGACGTTCCACCACTACACTTCAAATTCGAGAAAAAGATTGCTAGTATATTCCACTTTAGTAAAAGATGACTTGAGAGTCTCGACAAACAAAACTAAAATAACTAAGAAGCCTCGTTCAGTGTGCTCATGCTTGGCAAGTTACAGAATTGAAGGTTTGTCTATAGTGCACGTATTTCGGTCTAACAGTGGGAACCTTTTGTGCAGGTGAGAACACCCGAAGTTGCAGTGATCGAGCCCACAATCGAGGAAGGTCTTGCTTCCATACTCGAAGCTTTGGCATAGCTTGAGGATGCTTCAGACCCTGATGGTGTGAAGAATGCCCCATTTAACATCAGATCTCCCACTGATCTCCAATTACCTTCTGATGAATCTTCGCGCTTTGTCACCTGCACATTACCCATACCATAATGATTGTATTCGTGGTATACTAGAGATATAAGAGACATGAGTGGTAAAGGCCTTTTACCTCCTTGTGGAATCGATTGTCAGGGGCAAGGAATCTGTTGCCCTGGCTATTAATGGTGGGGTTTGCACTTCCCCCGATTGCGTACATTCCCCAGTGGGTGTAATCATTGTTCACCACATGAAAGTAACCATGTCGGCACCTGCAGTACAACGATATTTTTGAAAACTTCAAGGGAGGAGAAACAAATAAACTTGAGCGAGTTGTATGTGATCTTTGTCCAAGGAATACAGAGAAAGAGAGAGAGAGTTTCTTTAAAATTTTGTTCATACCTGGGCATGCGCTGAACAAGCCCTTCTCCAAAGTGGTTGAATGCAACTGTTACTTGAATTTTGACGTCTTGGGTATAGGCGTCGCTGTGCCCCAGGAGCATCACCTGCGAAAAGCCGCTAAATATTTAACTTGAGAAATAGCGTTGTATTGGCAGATTCCGGCATCTTTTTATGTTTATGTCTGGTAATGTGCTTATAGTACATGTGATGAAAAAACAATTGTGAAACATTTTTAAAGAAGAATGAATTTACGGCAGATCAAACAAGCAGTCCAGCACCTTGTCATGGTGAGTGAAAAAGTTATTTGAAATGGTGATAGCAGTGGACCCCATGATGGCGTCGATCAGTCCATCTGCGCAGCTTGACAAGGAACAGTGGTCTACCCAAACCGCACTTCCTCCAAAGATTGAAATCCCATCCCCATCACTCCTGGTTCTATACCCATAATGGGTCGGGGAGCTCCTAACATTTGTATTTCCCGCAGGTTTACAGTCGTGGATATGAATTCCATGAATGATGATGTTGTTCACGTTCTGTATTGTAATGCAAGCTCCGTTTGCTATGTGAACGTTGGCTCCTCTGCCGTCAATTGTCTTATAGCTGTTCATGATAAGTTCCTCCTTGAGCTGTATAACCATATCTCTTTGGAAAATAATCCAGAGAGGCTCGGTTTGAATAACAGCGTGGCGCAGAGTGCCGGGCCGGGGATTGACGGGGTCATAGTCATTGGGATCTGTAACCACATAAAATCTGCCCTGCTTACCGCCAATGGCGTTTTTGCCAAATCCGATGGCACAGTCAGCCAACCTCTTTCTGTTGTTAGCCCAGTTGGGATCGCAACGCCAACAATCGTCGATGGGATTTCCCGTTCCGCACGAGCTCAGCTTTCTTCTGGAACTATTCAAACTCCTGCACAGTAGATTTTGAAATTTCTAAATAATCTCTAGTGTCTATCCCAGCAACGACAAATATTAACTGACTTACAATATCTTTTCTGCAGTACACTCTATCTATCTCAACAACGACAAGTATTAACTATGCAATGGCATGATGGTACGGGAATAGAAAATACAGCGCCAACAAAAACAGCATAAGAATAGCTAGACGCATGTTCAATAAACTTTTGCAATTTAGCATTTCATATTAATGTACTGAATGGGGTAAGGCATTAAATTTCATTTCCATACTCTATGATTTTACCTTTCTACCATTTGAACTACAAGTTCCGGCTTCTCAACGTGATATTTAACGCCATTTTCAGCCTTCGAACTTCTAACTGATATCGCCATTACTGAGTTGAAGAAAAAGAAAGCAAGTAAAAGAAGCAATGGCTGTAAGGCTTGGGCGGTAGCCATTTTCGATGAGAGTGAGCGTATATGACATACTATGGCTTTGGGCTCTCTCTATATAGAAAATCAGCCTCTGTAGCAAACGGGGAATGTTGACCCTAGCGGTTGAAAATATGGTTATATGCACGTTATCACGTTGCGATTATTGCGGTCTTTGTAATGCACATGAACTTAGGCACGGAGGATTATACTACATCGGTTGAGCTTACCTATGTGATAGAGCATTCCTTATATGTTAACTCCAACGTTTTCCTCAATTAACATATTTCTCCAAATCTCAGAGATGTCTTGAGTGGACGCGGCATCTTTGTTCTTTTATCCACCTATTGATATCTTATATCCAAGCGTCAAAAGTTCCAACAAAAGCTTGAAAATGGCGCAGAGTGTCTATCCAAAACGAAAGAAAATCAGTTCTGTCTCCGTAACCGAAGGGATTTCAGTCCACTGAGTAACACTTCTTTCGGCCAATTTCGGTTTCACACTATAACTCGAGAATACATTGGCAAAATAACTATATTTGCCGTTGGTTATAAGTGACTTTCCGCTTCCGTACTCTGCACGAGCATCGGCGACAAAACTCCGAACATTATTTCGCACGTGGTTCCTAAATTTCTCACCAAATACGCAATAGCAGACCAAATTTAGGAGTCCTTTTTGGCCTTCGCATGCTTCCCGCGCTTTCCCTTTTCTTTCCTTTTTTTAGCATCCCAGGACAAAATACATTCACTAAGAAATAGTAACATTGTCTAAACTTAATAAATTGTAATCACAATTAAAAAATATTATGTAAGATGTCATCATGGATCTAATGGAAGGGCTGTCTCTAACATTGAGTTGTATGTCACTAGATGGCAAAGCCAGAAGCTTTGCAAAAAAATGTCTCCACACTTAAGGGACTATTTGATATTTTTCTCCTCTTCTAATATTGTGAGGAAGGAATCATCTACAAAGTGGCCATTTAAAATTTGAGTTGAGGAATTAGGTCTAGAGCTTTGCAAAAAATACTTTATCATTTTAAAATAATAGAAACAAATGATTCTATTGGAACCCCCTTTTGTATTAATTCAATTGAGTTTGAAGGGCTTACTTCTATTGAATTGTATAGTATACACACACACACACACACACACACACACACACACACACACACACACACACACACAAATTAATAGTGGGAAGGCTTTGTAAGAAGTATAAATGGAAAACTATCTGCTAATCATTTTCATCTAATAAGGTAGCATTTATAAAAGATTTGAATTGTGTAGATATTACTTGTAAAAAGTAGTTGTGAATAATAGAAGGTTTTCTAATACTCGTACCTTTTTATATTTTAAGATCGAGTAGTTAATTGTATGAGGAATAAACAATGCTTTATCTAAAATAAAAAGCTTATAAATAGAATCCACCAATGCCCAAATAGATAAATGTGATAGATCTATATGTTATCTTCTAAAGTAGATATCTCGCTTTCCATGTCGTATAAAATAATATTAAAGTTGAATACGAGGTCCGTATTTCATAGAACATATACATAATATGTTCATTTACCTCTTGAATATCATCCATAATTTCAAATTTTTCTACCCTCTCTTATTCTTAGAACCCATTTTACATTAAAAGAACAATAGTTTATAAAAGAGCCTCTTATATGTATTTGGATTGAAACTATATTAGCTATTTGATGATTTTTCACTTTAGATCTCAAGATATGCAAAATATGTGTTCTAAATTTAGTATTAACCTAGTGAATTCAGCTCAGTACCACCCTTAAAGAAATGGATAATTTGAATAAAGCAACAAGAGCTTGATGAAGTTCATAGGGATAAAATTGCATAAGAATAGAAGGAGAGATGGGATGAGAAGTTGAAATATGATCTTTGCTCATATAAAATAACCCTCAACCAAACCATAGGTAGAATCTCATTTGATTTGGTATGTATACTTATTGAGGCTAAAATTCACATCAATATGGAATTTATTGTATACCAAATTTTGTAAGACATATAAGAAGATGTGTGTGATATAATATCTTAGAGAATTATGGAATTAAATGAGTTAGATGAACACCGAGGTATTGCACATGATATATTTTTGTTACAAAAATGAATAATGAACTAATTTTTTATAAGAATCTACATCACCATAAAGATTCTAGGTTGATGATATGGTCCACTTATGGAATTAGGTAGAGCTTTATGAAAAATACTTAATCATTTTTAAATAATATAAACATATAATTCTATTGGAACCCTTTTCTGTATTAATTCAATTGAGTTTGAAGGGCTTACTTCTATTGAATTGTATAGTATATACACACACAAATTAATAATGGGGAGGATTTGTAAGAAGTATAAATGGAGAACTATCTACTAATCCTTTTCATCTAATAATGTAACATTTATAAAAGTTTTTTAATTATGTAGATATTACATATAAAAAGCGGTTGTGAATAATAGAAGGCTTTCTAATACTCATAATTTTTATATTTTAAGATCAAGTAGTTAATTGTATGAGGAATAAACATTGCTTTGTCTAAAATAAAAGCCTTATAAATAACATCCACCAACGCCCAAATAGATAAATGTGATAAGATCTATATGTTATTTTCTAAAGTAGATATCTCACTTTCCATGTTATATAAAACAATATTAAAGTTGAATATGAGGTCCTTATTTCATAAAACATATACATAATATGTTAATTTACCTATTGAATATCATCCATTCTTTCAAAAAATTCTACCACCTCTTATTAATAGAACCCCTTTTATGTTTAATAAATAATAAACTATATAAAATCCTCTTCTATGTATTTGGATTGAAAATATATTAAATATTTGATGATTTCTTACTTTAGATCTCAAGATATGATAAATATGTGTTCTAAATTTAGTATTAACCTAATGAGTTCATCTCAATACCACCCTTAATGAAATGTACAATTTGAATCAAGTAACAAGAGCTTGATGAAGATCATAGGGAGAAAGTTGGATAAGAGTAAAAGGAAATGGGATGACGAGCTGAAATATGATCTTTGGGTGGATAGAATAACTCTCAACCAAACCATAGGTAGAAGATCATTTGATTTGGTATGCATTATTGACGCTAGAGTTGTTGCCAACATGGACTTTATATTGTATATACCAACTATCGTAAGGCATATAAGAATACGTGTGCGATATAATCTCTTAGAAAATTATGGAATTAAATGAGTTGGATGAACATCGAGTTATTGCACATGATATAATTTTGTTACAACAATAAATAATGAAGTACTTTTTTATAACAATCTGCTTCACCATAAAGTATCTAGGTTAATGATATGGTCCTCTTATGGAATGTAAAGTCTAAAGATAAGGGAAAGAATGGAAAATTCGATCCATTGTGGCTTAGTATTTATGAAGTGGCTAAGAGATATGAGATGAATGGATGTCATCGCATGAATTTAGATGGGAAATTCATGGAGTTGTGCATGCTTGGTCAAGATCTGAAACACTATTTCTCATGAATGGTGAGTACTAGTTATATCTTTTGTATTTTATTTGGCATTTCCCTAGGCAGTTACGATCTTTGTTGGTCTCTGTGATGTGTAATATCCTAACCTTGTCTTGTGTGGAGTTTTATTGTATCTCTTTTATGGTCTGCTACTGATTTTTTCTTAGATCCTCATCATTCCCATAGCAGGCACATGTCTCCAACTAGAGCCACTATTAGGTTTCTCTCAAAATTTTAGAAAATTTCATTCACTAACCCGTGTTTTACATTTATTCACCCTCAAAGGTTAAATTAAAAAATATCATCATTTATCAAAACCCTAAATTCTTATATCTATGTTATTATTTTATTTTATTTCTCTTCCACTAGTGAGCTTGGTCTAGAAAACATCCTTTGTCCAAACACAATTTTCTAGTGTTTGCTGGCATCTTTTTGAAGTCCACAACTTGTCATCAGCTTCAAAGTGGAACTAAGAGTTCATTTTTTATATATTAAAATAAGGGTTGTCGTACAAGAAAAAATTAAGAGTGAATGATTATTAAAATAAAATTTGTACATAATGAAGTAAGGGTCATAAAACTGTAATGATTACTATGTTACACAAAGATATGTCAAAGTGAAAATAATTAGAGTTATAGTTTTGTTCAATATGCATCAAGTGTCATGAAGAAGACTAGGTGTAATAGAGTCATATTATGTATATTAATTCAAGATTAGTAGATTCATATAAATTGATTAGTTCTAGTTCTGTGTTATATCAACTCAATTATTTGAGTGGTTGAATAATATAGGCAATCCTTTTATTCTTTTGGTTTCGATGGCTTGATCAACTCCAAATGTGTACTTAGTCAAACTAGACTTTCAGTTGTTTGTTATGAACAACTGTCAGTAATTGCATGGTTAATGTTTGAATATGTATGGAATGAAATGTATGTTTAATTTTAAATTATGAATATTAGTATTGTGTATATGTTATGGTGAACTTACTCTTTGCATCCAAGAAACTAGAGCAAGTAGATTGTAGCCTGCAGCCATAGGATTTTTAGAAAGCAATACAGGGGAACTTACAGAATGAGAAGAATGGAATAGTTGTAGAATTGGAGGTGTCTATTTATCAGGATGGTTGTTTAGTCACCATGTCAATTAATAATACTACTCGAGGAGAAAAGATCTTCTACGATTGAGAATCCCATGTGACTGATTACATAGTCAATGTTTTTTTTTTTTTACCGTTGCAGCAAAGTTGTAGTCCTAATCAACTTATTCTACCTTTTCTGTTATTTTTTTAGTTATTATTTAGAATTTGTCACACTCTATTCCTTAGGGGAGTGGTTATTTACATTTATTTTCTTGTTTTGAGTCCTAGTTTCAATAACACTCTCCGACACCTATATATATGGTTCGATGGTCAAGAATAACATGCATAAAAAGAATAGCAATTAGAAGTGCTAAGATAGATTTTCTATTGCACAACAATACTCTTGTGTAAAGTTATGATTTCATGAATAATATAGCTTTGAATATTTTTGTTAAATTGTGAATCGTGAGTTATTCAATGAAGAGATTTTCAGTTACTGTTATGGTTAATTGATTTGACAAGGTAGATTTGAGGTTATCCTATGGAGAAATTAAATTGACCAAGGGCCGCTCAAGGTAACTACTCCTCACTTTAATTCTTACACAGTCATTTTGATTGTTACAACAATTCCATTCATTATTGCATTTGTCTTCACTAAATTCTTCAAATGGTGAATGTGAATGAAATTATGAGTAAGATCTTGTCTTTTATTTCATGCTTTATTTGTATCAATGCATTATCCTCTGGAGTGAGTCATGTTAGAGTAAGTAAAATTTAGCAGCATTAGTTAGAGATAGAATTCATTCTTGACAGTGAACTAGTCATAGTCTTTAGTCGTAAGTACCTGTAACAACAGGTGTAGATTCAATTATTTTTACTGTTAAGCAGTTTATGTTTCCCCACATGTGTAAACACCTATACAAAGACGATAGTTAGTATCAATTCCTTGAATGTACAGACAGTGCTAGCATCATCACAAGCTTGCATTATCCCTAGTTGATAATTAAGTGGAGTCTTTACAATAGTTAAGTAGACTGTTCAGTTACGTACCCCCTCTGAGTTATGTGAATATCACCATGATTACTAAATATTAGTTGGGCCTTGCACCTCTAACTCAATATTTTAGATTAGATTTTTTTGTAACTCATTGGAAACATCACAGGTAGGGTCTCATCCTCTACCACATTCTCTCGTTCTCATGCACCTCTTTTGAAGGATTAAAATCACTTTGTGCTCGTTTTGTAGGTGTTCTTATTTTTATTTATTTTAAGATAATTGCATTCTCTATAACTCTTCTATTCTAAACAAGCTCCATATCTTTGAATTAATGAAAACTACCATTTCCACCTCTTCTCTCTTGCATTCTTTGTAAATCTATTTTCCTCTATGTTGGATGCATTTTTACTAATTATTATATGTTTGTATGTTTTGTTAGAATAATTATAGTAACTAACTATGAATCTTATTCTTCCATCTTAGTTCTTTTTGGTTTTGAGTATTAATCATTTGCTTGGAGCTTCATGATTATGTAGGTTGCATGGATTGATTGGCGGGTGCTCATGGATACTAGAGAGACGTCGGTTAGGTTGGATAATTCTTATGATAAGAGATATGTGTTGGAATGGTTACTTGTTATAAAAAAAGATCAACAGTAAATACTGAGGATCCTACACCTAGAAATGGATGTGAGTCCATCATAGACCTGATGAGAATGTTGTATAATAATGATTCCTTGTTTAGAATAATTGCAATGCACAATGTCAAGTGGGAGAGTGTTGGGAATAGGATGCCATTTAATTGCGATCCTAAAGATATTTCATGTCCTTGGAAAGTGTTCCCTAACACTAGGATTAAAGAAAGAGATTAAAATTGAATGAAATGAACATATAAATTGACATTGGTGATTATTCCTAAATGATAGGAACATGTGGGGATGTCCAAGAAGAGCTCCTACAAAATAGGAGCACATGCGGTGCCCACATGGAAGGAGGAACCCACCTTGCTTTAGTTAACTGTTTGGAGGATTGTGAACACTTTAGTAATGCATTTAAAGATCCTACAAATTAGGGATTGATATATATATAGTTTGAGTTTAGTTGAGTTTAGTTCAGTTCAGTTATGGTTCAATTATCTTCAGTTGCATGTAGTTAGTTTTAGTTGAATGCTAGTTGACATGAGTTGACTTCAATTGCATGACAGATAACAGGTAGATACATTCGTTTAAGTTGGGATGATCAATCATGCACAATGTTTGCATGAATTGATGGAGAGATATGTTTCAGTTAACTAAGATTGACTTGGACCCACCTTGGTCGCCCAAGTTAGCATCTTTGAGTTAACACCTTTTGCATGAGAAGATATTTGTACAAGGCTCAGTTAAGTGGTCCCATTCTTGGGTGCGGACTTTGAGGAGAAGCTTGGAAGATATTTTCTTGACCAACGGCCAGTTAGGAGTTCAGTTTGGGGGGCCTAAATTGAGGAGACTTTGGATTTGACTTCATGTTACAAGATGAAACTCTACTTGCATAGAATAGGTGTAGGTTTTTGAGAGAAGCTTTGTTTTTTTGTAATTGACAACTCTTTGGAGTTTACAACGCTCATTATTTTCTATTAATTGCAGCAAGTTGAAGAGAGTTTTATCAAAGTTTATTGCAGGTTGTGAAGAAGAATTGTTGAAGGCAAAAGAAGCATATCAAGCAAAGGATTGATACAATATTATTTTAATCTTGTTCTAAGGTTAAATAATACAAGCACTATTGATTCTAGTGGTGGATTTTTTCCCCAAAAGGGTTTCTCCATGTATATGTTGTGTCAAGTTTGTATCTTCTTGTCTCATTCTTATACAAGCTTTTGTCTACTTTCTACAACTGGTAAAATTGATCTAAACAAATAATCATACACAAAGAATTTGTAACAAAGAACACTTGATTATATCTACAATCTCATAGTTTTACAAGTTTTAAAGCTACATAATTACCTCCATTTTAAACAACCCCCTCATCAAATCTCTTACATGTTATTTAATATATATTGCAATATTATCATCACTATAGATTATCTTACACATCCTTCATGACAATATAAACTCTTACCCATAATACCAATAATTACCCATGACATGATGGTCATGGAATAATGCGGGAAATCTAATTTTATGATATAAAATAATTCACATTTAAATAATATTTTATATTATGACTTGAAAGGTGTATGATATATCTAATCCTAATATATATAGTAAAATGAGGAGACTCGCACTCTATGGATTCAACCCTATTTGGATTATGTAACTCATTAAGTGCATCGATATCAAATTCCAATTCATCTAGCTCACATGGTTTTAAAATTCATACGTGGTAAATGAATTATGAGAAAAATAAATATTTTTTGGAAAAATAAAATGAAATCTCTCACATTCAAGAATAAAACTAGAGAAAAGTGCACTATGGTCTTCTTGTTCACCAATGAAAGGTAACTCTTCTTCTTCATCGGTACTTAGGTTGCACTAAATATTTCCATTATCCAATTAGCTAAGTGATTCAATATATGATAATAAATTGCTATATAATAAATGGATTTTTTAACAACTTGAAGATTAATATTGTAATCTCTATTTAAAATAGTATTTCATGTTGATATTGTAACATTATTCTCTCACGTAAATCAAATCTCAAATTATTTATGTTATAAAAAATTCCTATATGTACTATAGAATGATTTATGATTTCAAGATTAGTCATTATATACAAAGTTTGTAGTTTTTGGATGAAAATCCTACAATATTTCTCTATGAAAGAAATAGACTTATCGTTGCATCCAAATGGTGTCAATCTACAAGGACTGATTCTAAACAATTTGGAAGATTTTTAGCAATTTAAGTGAGGTTGCAGATATAACCTCCATTATAATGCTTGTAGCGTAGAAAAAAACTAACCCTTTTTCACACTTAATTTGGGAATGAATAATTGATAATAAAATGGACTTAATGGAACCTTATTTAGGGTGTTGCAAGTTGCATTTTTACACTTTCACACTAATCTAGGGCTTTATTAATTAATTGAGGTTAATTGAGGTTTTTGGGCCCCTTTAATTCAAATCCAAGCCTAATTAGTTACATTTTCTAAGGGATAAAACCATACACTCTTAAATGAAATTTTACAACACTTAATTTTGCAGGGATTGTGTTCTAGGATAGTGACCTAGGACCCATTCACCACCTGGGGAATGGGTCCTCACTAGGTCCTAGGACCCCTTTTGGCATATTATTTCACATCCCCCAAAGTGTGTCCTAGTTAAGTATGTTATGACCCGTTTTCCCTATGGAAAATGGGTCCTCAATTAACTTAGGAACCCCCCTTGGGATATTGTTTTGGCGGTATTTTAATGATTTCAAATCCTATATCTGCAGTCAGCTTGTGTAATTTGAGTTTCGAGATTTAATCTTAAGTATAAATATAAGGTTATTTCACATAGTTTCACCTAATAATTTTTATGCAAGCATCATAAGAGAAAGCTTATGAGATGAAGATTTCAGCATTCAAGAAGCCATTCAAGGGAAAATTATTAGAGTTTATTGCAACAATCAAAGATCCAATTCATCATGCCAAAGTCATACATGTTTGTGAGCTAATGTGTCGATGTAGCATTGGTGATCAAGTTAAATTGTCTGAATCCATCATCTTATGTCAAGATCTACACTCATTGAGGCCACTTCATGCTAAGTTTCATATTTTTACTCCAAGGTTCAATTCAAGATTGATGAGGTGTAGCATTACATTGTTCATTCATCTATCCTTTTATGCATTGTTTCAATTCAAGGTTTAATTACCAAAACAGGGTTTGACCAAGGAAAACCCCTAAACCCCTATTCCCTAACAAAGTTTAGCATTTTTCTTCTCCTTTAAAATGTGATTGTAGGTTTTAGGTTGAAGATCAAGTGGAGAACAAAAATTGACAAAGCTGCAAAGTTTCAAAGGTTGTCATTTTCATTACAAGATTTTGAAAACTAAGCTACAAAACTTATTTCTAACTTTCGAGAGTTGAACATCTAGGATCATGGAGTTCAAAGATTGAAGTACAGAACCTAGAAATTGATTTTCTACAACCCTAGTAGGACCCATTCGCCACTAGGCGAATGAGTCCTCACTGAGGCTTGCAAAAGCACTTTTTGCTACAGGTACACAACATTTGACCCTCTTAAAACCTAAATTTTGATTTCTATATTGGCTAGGTTTGATTTTCAATATTCATTTACACATATAACACATTTTTTGAATGAAACTAGAAAGATAGGTGCATTGTTATCAATTCATTTTGATTCAATCCTATTTTTCTATGTTTCAACACCATTCAAAAATTTATAGTGTACATGTGCATGCATACTATTTGATTAGATTTTTAGATTTTGCAAGAACAATACCTATACATGCATAAGGTATCGCAATTTATTTAATATTTAATTTTTTTTATTCATTTGAGGTTTTTATAAGAGTGTAAACAAAAGGTAGGGAAACAAATGTATAGTGCACAGGGTGTTAGGATACTCATAGCCAACACTTTAGACCAATAGACGCTCAAGTTTAGTGTTTTAATAATGTGTCGAGATTGAATTGAATAGCCATAAGTATTAAGGTGCTTGTGAGGCACACAATACCTATCCTCTATAAATGATTGGTATGGTAAGGTATAATTCATCCCGAGTTTCCACTCGTAAAAACACTAGTGGCATTTTTACACCAGTAACAGAGGTTTAAAAACCTATGAATTTTCTAAACCCAACTACCAACCATTATTGATGACCTGCAATAGCCAAATAATACTTAGCACCACTATGTATCAATAGGTTGTCTTTCCCCCTCCATAGATAGATTCCAAATATCCTTAATGATGTTACACCTTTAGTTTGAATTTTAGAAAAATGACAAGTAGATTTAGATCACTTCTCAAAATTAATAATCATGTGAGAATTGATCATTCAAAATATGATTGATTTTAATTTGAAAATATATAACTTATTGATACTTTGATTATGAATTGATAATTTTTTTTTGTAAATAAAATATTTCAAATTATACTAAGATTGATAAAGATGTAAAGATTG
The DNA here is from genome assembly GCA_007258455.2 of Sequoia sempervirens. Lineage (NCBI taxonomy): Eukaryota > Viridiplantae > Streptophyta > Pinopsida > Cupressales > Cupressaceae > Sequoia > Sequoia sempervirens. Next base: position 20,894 of record VDFB02149059.1, on the reverse strand, counting down.
GAAAACTCATTTTTTAAAATTGTTAATTATAAGATTTTTAATATTTAAAACAAAAAGACACTTTATAATCTTGATTATTTGAAAAAAAAAAAAAAGAAGTTGTAAATAAAATGGTTGATGACTATCACATTCCAAAAATTCTTCATAAGAAAACTTCATTACTTATATTAATCAAACTCTCAAATTATATTTAGAATTAGTTGACCATTTTATTCTATATAATCATTTCAACATGTAGATCTATCACCCTAATCTATCCATTGGAATTTTCATAGATAACAATTTTTGTTAGAGAAAGGTTTTTTTTTCTATTCTTACTTATAATAGTATTATGTAACATTGTCTAACTAATTGTTTCCTTCACTATAACATCTTTAAATGCATCCTAAGAATAATCCATGTTTTCAATTCAGAGAAAGTCAATGATGATTGTTCAAACTCAATAATATTGTAATAAAAACTAAATATTTTCTTATTCTTAATGCTTTATAATCCCAATTTCTTGAACCATTTATATTTTACTTTTCATTTCTTATTTACAGCTACAAAGAAATAACCTATAAAGTACTATGTACTTGATTTTAGGATGATGCCAAGTTTTAGAGTAATTTCGCTTAGTTTAAACTTTAAATGCTCATATGTTGAGTATCAGTTCAATAGTTCTCTCCACTATTTTTGATAAGGAGAAGAAATAGGTTTTGAATGGACTTGAAACTATATACAATAGGTTTTGTATGGACCCGAAACCATCAGGTTTTGAAGGGACCCGAAACCCGAACAAGGATAGTCAAGCTGCCTAAAGAGAAATCAATACATCCCCGCAACAAAACAAAGACAAACCAGTAGCCAAAACCAGCTACCCAACATAGAAACCGGATCTTACATGGATCTAGAACCCATTGGTTTTGACAGGACCAACAACCCAAAACAACCAGGTTTTGGCAGGGACCTTAAACCCAAGAGAGAAGCCAGTAACAACCAGGCCATAGCATGCCAGTCACTCAAGTAGATTGGTCTCTCCATACCATTGGAAGAGACAACTAAGTCGTAGCTTTACATAAGCAGAGCCCCAAAATTAGATAGAACCTTGCCCAAAAAGAGACCCTCTCCCCTTCTATAGGAGAGGTCATCACAGGAACACGAAGCTTGAATTTTTTTCCATAAAATCCAATTGCACTCTCCACCTCTATAGGAGGGAAAACTAAGCTCAACCCACCCACCACAATCACAACACTCCTATAGACCAACATTCCACCTTAATAGAAATGGGAACCCCCTCCACGGGAAAAGGAGGAAGAGACCTTCAACTACAAAAGACACCTCAACCCGAGAGGGAGAGGACTCCAGCTCCAAAGGAGAGGTCTTCACCTCAAAATAAGACCTAGTATTCAGAGAGAAGGAAGGGACTATAGTGAGAAGGAGAACCAAAGAAAGTGACAACATCAGTAATAGTCGGGTCTTCAAAACAATATCTAAAAACCACCCAGCCCTCAAGACCTTTCAGCAAGGAACAAAGTAGATCTAGCACCAACTCCATACTCACAGCATGGTCCAGCCAAAGCATCAGCCTCCAACCACCAACAAAGAACAACAAGGCACATGGGGGACAGAACATGAACAAAGTATTAAGAAATACACCTGATCTCATCATGTAAAACTCCTGGTAACACCAGTGTAGGTCCTCACAAAACCCAATAGAGTACAAGGAAGATAACATAAAAATTTGATGTGGCATAACAACTCCACCAAATGGGTCAGCATCCCAAAACATTTTCCAAACCAGGAAAATAGGCAAGGAAATCCACCTGCCCTTTGGAAACCACAACCGTGTTGGCCAAACCCCTAAAGGAGAGCCACCAATCAAAGAAAGCACATAAGCAAAGAACACCCCAAAAAAAATGAGAAAAAGAAAGGGACAACAAATAAAGCCCCCAAGCCATCCTATACACCTAGCAGAACCAAAAATAAGCCCCTTCTTCAACCCAGAAACTCCAAGGAAGCCCAAGCAAACTCACACTCCAATCTGAAAGGAAGTCGGAGCCACGTTGGCAAGCCACTGCACAGTGAATGCACGGAAGCAACAAACATCCCAGAAGAAGTGAGAAGAAGAAAGGGCCAACAAATAAAGCCCCCGGGCCATCCTACTACACCGAGCAGAACCAGAAATAAGCCCTACTTCAACCCAAAAACTTCAAGGAAGCCCAGGCAACCCCACAATCCCTGCAAGGAACATCAAAGCAAAAGGGGCAACCACTCAGCACCAGAAAACACAAAGGGCAACATACTTTCCCTCCAACATCCAACAAAAGCCACAATAGCCCCAGCAGCTGCGAAACCCCAACCCAGGGTATCAACAGAGCTGTCTCCATAGCTGACCCAAGCAGGAGACATAATAAAGAAAAGGGGAGGTTCAGAAGAAACAAAATCCTCTCAAATGTCGTCCTCCAAGTAGATCTCAACCCCACCCCCTATAGGGGCTCTGAAATCCTCATAGACCCTCAGAACAGATGCACAGACAAGACCGAGGCCCTCATTCATACATAGCCCGCACGAGAAGACGTCGGGGAACTCCAAGCAGCGCCCATCCCCGAAAAGAGCATGGATCTCCGGCACTACCGCGTTAGTGAGCACCCCAAGCCGGACCAGGAGAACAAACACAAACCCAGACAGACCAGACTAGCCATCTGCCTCGCCATCGTCATCCACTTCCTTGACACACTTAGTAGATTTTAAATATCTGTTCCCGCTTGACCCTCTTCTCCCTCTCGACGCAACCATTTCAGTTATAACAACTATAGTTCTCTCCACTGTTGATGAGTACAAAAATGATATTTTTTTGGTCACCACTACTGCGGAGGATCATGATTATGATAGTAGCGCTAACTTTTGTGTCGGATAGTCACTCTTATCTCTATCCTATCTATATTTATACTCACACATTCTTATTAACTTTTTTTTATCAAATTTCTATACACTCATTCATGATCCCTAGATCCTTTATCATTTATTTCAGGTTAGTTTTATAGCATTGAAGATCAATCTTTCTTGTCTATCAACTATTTTTTTTACTATTGGTTGTGATTTGTATGTGTTGAATAATTATGACAATTATGTCTAGGACGTTAGAATTGAAAAACGTAATTGCATAGATTGTCAAAGCGCTTCCTTGACAGGAATAAAGAGAATTTCTTTTAAAAACAATCTCTTTTTCATAAATACAAGTGTGGCTATGATTGAGAGATTTGTTGAGGGTGGTACACATATTGAACCTACTAAGCCTAAGCCTCATCCAAGAGGCGATCCAAAGCATCACTAGCCGATATATTTTATGTCTATATAATATGTTTAATTTTAAGTTCTCATAGTTATGTATGGAATCACAAACTCTCTTAATAGTGAAACATGTTATCAGTCCCAGGTAGCTGCATGTATTGTTGGCAATTTTAATCAACACCATAAAGAAAAGCATTGATTTGAGGTGGTTGTAGGAGAAACGTTACAAGGAGATATATTGTTAGCAATTATATGTTTTAATGTGCTAAAATCTCTCAAAATTTTGTGTTTCATAGGCAATCTTCTCCATTGATGAAGTTATGTAGATTTTAGATTATTTTGTTAAAGTGCGTTTAAAAAAGTTCAACAATTTTAGATATTAATATTTCTATTAATTTTATAAAATTAACTTGATGAAATTTTGCAAGCAATTCTTTATCACTCTTAGTGATATTGATATATCACTCTAATCTACGAAAAATAATAAAATTTATATATCAAATATTTTTAAATTTTTTAAACTATGATATCTTTAAATTTATTCAATCTAAATTAATATATAATAAAATTATTATATTTATTCAGGTTAGGCTATAATATCCCACATTCTATGAGTCGGTTATACACTGTTTTATATTAAATAAAAATATTATAAGTCCCGTGGAAGTGACTTTATTTAGTTGTGTCATATGCAACTATATTATCCCACATTCTATGAGTCCGTTATACACTGTTTTATATTAAATAAAAATATTATAAGTCCCGTGGAAGTGACTTTATTTAGTTGTGTCATATGCAACTATATTGGATGTGCTGATAGTTTAAAATAAAAGTGAAATAACGGTATGAGCATAAATTCAACCATTCTATGTCTATATGGAATAGAATCCTTGTGAAGCATACCTAAAAACTTGTTTTCAGTGGCAATCAACATAATAAAAACCATACTGAGTCGATCGTTCCACCACTACACTTCAAATTCGAGAAAAAGATTGCTAGTATATTCCACTTTAGTAAAAGATGACTTGAGAGTCTCGACAAACAAAACTAAAATAACTAAGAAGCCTCGTTCAGTGTGCTCATGCTTGTAAGTTCAGAATTGAAGGTTTGTCTATAGTGCCGTATTTCGGTCCTAACGGCGGGAACCTTTTGTCAGGTGAGAACACCCGAAGTTGCGTGATGAGCCCAATCGAGGAAAGGTCTTGCTTCATACTCGAAGCTTTGGCATAGCTTGAGGATGCTTCAGACCCTGATGGTGTGAAGAATGCCCCATTTAACATCAGATCTCCCACTGATCTCCAATTACCTTCTGATGAATCTTCGCGCTTTGTCACCTTCTCATTACCCATACCATAATGATTGTATTCATGGTATACTAGAGATATAAGAGACATGAGTGGTAAAGGCCTTTTACCTCCTTGTGGAATCGATTGTCAGGGGCAAGGAATCTGTTGCCCTGGCTATTAATGGTGGGGTTTGCACTTCCCCCGATTGCGTACATTCCCCAGTGGGTGTAATCATTGTTCACCACATGAAAGTAACCATGTCGGCACCTGCAGTACAATGATATTTTTGAAAACTTCAAGGGAGGAGAAACAAATAAACTTGAGCGAGTTGTATGTGATCTTTGTGCAAGGAATACAGAGAAAGAGAGAGAGAGAGTTTCTTTAAAATTTTGTTCATACCTGGGCATGCGCTGAACAAGCCCTTCTCCAAAGTGGTTGAATGCAACTGTTACTTGCATTTTGCGTCTTGGGTATAGGCGTCCCTGTGCCCAGGAGCATCACACTGCGAAAAGCTCGCTTAAACATTTAACTTGAGAAATAGCGTTATGTATTGGCAGATTCCCATCTTTTATGTTTATGTCCGTAATGTGCTTATAGCATGTGATGAAAAAACAATTGTGAAACATTTTAAAGAAGAACAATCATTACATCAAAACAAGCAGTCCAAGACTCGTCATGGTGAGTGAAAAGTTATTTGAAATGGTGATAGCAATCTCTATGATGGCGTCAATGTCTAATCACAAGAGGCTTGACAAGGAAATGGGTCTACCTAAACCACACTTCCTCCAAAAGATTGAACTCATCCCCATCACTCCCGGGTTTCTATACCTCTTAAGTAATGGCCTGGAGCCTTAACATTTGTATTCTGAAGGCAAATGTATATGAATTCCATGAATGATGATGTTGTTCACGTACTGTATTGTAATGCACGCTCCGTTTGCTATGTGAACGTTGGCTCCTCTACCGTCAATTGTCTTATAACTGTTCATGATAAGTTCCTCCTTGAGCTGTATAACCATATCTCTTTGGAAAATAATCCAGAGAGGCTCGGTTTGAACAACAGCGTGGCGCAGAGTGCCGGGCCGGGGATTGACGGGGTCATAGTCATTGGGATCTGTAACCACGTAAAATCTGCCCTGCTTACCACCAATGGCGTTTTTGCCAAATCCGATGGCACAGTCAGCCAGCCTCTTTCTGTCATTAACCCAGTTGGGATCGCAACGCCAACAATTGTCGACGGGATTCCCCGTTCCGCACAAGCTCAGCTTTCTCCTGGAACTATTTAAACTCCTGCAAAAATGGCTCTTGAAATTTCTGAATAATCTCAAATGTCTATCTCAGCAACGACAAATATTAACTGACTTACAATATCTTTTCTGCAGTACACTCTATCTATCTCAACAACGACAAGTATTAACTATGCAATGGCATGATGGTACGGGAATAGAAAATACAGCGCCAAGCAAAACAGCATAAGAATAGCTAGACGCATGTTCAATAAACTTTTGCAATTTAGCATTTCATATTAATGTACCGAATGGGGTAAGGCATTAAATTTCATTTCCATACTGTATGATTTTACCTTTCTACCATTTGAACTACAAGTTCCGGCTTCTCAACGTGATATTTAACGCCATTTTCAGCCTTCGAACTTCTAACTGGTATCGCCACACGAAGTTGAAGAAAGAAAGTGTTAAAGAAGCAATGGTCAGAAGGTTTGGGCCAGACATTACAGAGTGAGCGATATGACATACTGTGCTTGGCCTTCTATAGAAAATCAGAGAAAACCTGTGAATGTTAACTTACGGTTGAAAATATGGTTATATGCACGTTATCACGTTGTGATTATTACGGTCTTTGTAGTGCACATGAACTTAGGCATGGAGGATTATACTACATCGGTTGAGCTTACCTATGTGATAGAGCATTCCTTATATGTTAACTCCAACGTTTTCCTCAATTAACATATTTCTCCAAATCTCAGAGATGTCTTGAGTGGACGCGGCACCTCTGTTCTTTTATCCCACCTATTGATATCTTATATCCAAGCGTTAAAAGTTCCAACAAAAGCTTGAAATGGCGCAGAAAGTCTATCCAAAACGAAGAAAATCAGTTCGCCTCCGTGAACCCAAGGGATTTCTACCCACCGAGTAACACTTCTTTCCGCCAATTTGCTCTACACTATAACCGAGAATACATTGCAAATAACTATATTTGCCGTTGGTTATAAGTGACTTTCCGCTTCAGTACTCTGCACGAGCATCGGCGACAAAACTCCGAACATTATTTCGCATGTGGCTCCTAAATTTCTCACCAAATACGCAATAGCAGACCAAATTTAGGAGTCCTTTTTGGCCTTCGCATGCTTCCCGCGCTTTCCCTTTTCTTTCCTTTTTTTAGCATCCCAGGACAAAATACATTCACTAAGAAATAGTAACATTGTCTAAACTTAATAAATTGTAATCACAATTAAAAAATATTATCTAAGATGTCATCATGGATCTAATGGAAGGGTTGTCTCTAACATTGAGTTGTATGTCATTAGATGGCAAATCCAGAAGCTTTGCAAAAAAATGTCTCCACACTTAAGGGACTATTTTGATATTTTTCTCCTCTTCTATTGTGAGAAGGAATCATCTACAAAAGTGGGTCAACAATAAATTTTGTTTATGAATTAGGTCTAGAGCTTTGCAAAATACTTATCATTTTGGAAACAGAAACAATGATTCTATTGAAACTCCTTTTGTATTAATTCAATTGAGTTTGAAGGGCTTACTTATTGAATTGTATAGTATACACACACACACACACACACACACACACACACACACACACACACACACACACAAATTAATAGTGGGAAGGCTTTGTAAGAAGAATGGAAACTATCTTCTAATCATTTTCATCTAATACAAGAAATATAAAGATTTGAATTGTGTAGATATTTGTAAAAAAGTAGTTGTGAATAATAGAAGGTTTTCTAATACTCATACCTTTATATTTTAAGATCGAGTAGTTAATTACGAGGAACAAAACAATGCTTTATCTAAAAGTCATAATGAATCCACCAACGCCCAAATAGATAAAATGTGATAGATCTATATGTTATCTCAAAGTAGATATCTCGCTTTCCATGTCGTATAAAATAATATTAAAGTTGAATACGAGGTCCGTATTTCATAGAACATATACATAATATGTTCATTTACCTCTTGAATATCATCCATAATTTCAAATTTCTCTACCATCTCTTATTCTTAGAACCCATTTTACATTAAAAGAACAAGAGTTTATAAAAGAGCCTCTTATATGTATTTGGATTGAAACTATATTAGCTATTTGATGATTTTTCACTTTAGATCTCAAGATATGCAAAATATGTGTTCTAAATTTAGTATTAAACTTAGTGAATCTAAGCCTCAAGACCACCAAGAGAAATATAATTTGAATAAAGCAACAAGAGCTTGATGAAGTTCATAGGGATAAAATTGCATAAGAATAAAAGGAGAGATTGATGAGAAGTTGCAATATGATCTTTGCTCATATAAAATAACCCTCAACCAAACCATAGGTAGAATCTCATTTGATTTTGTATGTATACTTATTGAGGCTAAAATTCACATCAATATGGAATTTATTGTATACCAAATTTTGTAAGACATATAAGAAGATGTGTGTGATATAATATCTTAGAGAATTATGGAATTAAATGAGTTAGATGAACACCGAGGTATTGCACATGATATATTTTTGTTACAAAAATGAATAATGAACTAATTTTTTATAAGAATCTACATCACCATAAAGATTCTAGGTCGATGATATGGTCCACTTATGGAATTAGGTAGAGCTTTATGAAAAATACTTAATCATTTTTAAATAATATAAACATATAATTCTATTGGAACCCTTTTCTGTATTAATTCAATTGATTTTGAAGGGCTTACTTCTATTGAATTGTATAGTATATATACACACACAAATTAATAATGGGGAGGATTTGTAAGAAGTATAAATGGAGAACTATCTACTAATCCTTTTCATCTAATAATGTAACATTTATAAAAGTTTTTTAATTATGTAGATATTACATATAAAAAGCGGTTGTGAATAATAGAAGGCTTTCTAATACTCATAATTTCTACATTTTAAGATCAAGTAGTTAATTGTATGAGGAATAAACATTGCTTTGTCTAAAATAAAAGCCTTATAAATAACATCCACCAATGCCCAAATAGATAAATGTGATAAGATCTATATGTTATTTTCTAAAGTAGATATCTCACTTTCCATGTTATATAAAACAATATTAAAGTTGAATATGAGGTCCTTATTTCATAAAACGTATACATAATATGTTAATTTACCTATTGAATATCATCCATTCTTTCAAAAAATTCTACCACCTCTTATTATTAGAACCCCTTTTATGTTTAATAAATAATAAACTATATAAAATCCTCTTCTATTATTTGGATTGAAAATATATTAAATATTTGATGATTTCTTACTTTAGATCTCAAGATATGCTAAATATGTGTTCTAAATTTAGTATTAACCTAATGAGTTCATCTCAATACCACCCTTAATGAAATGTACAATCTGAATCAAGTAACAAGAGCTTGATGAAGATCATAGGGAGAAAGTTGGATAAGAGTAAAAGGAAATGGGATGACGAGCTGAAATATGATCTTTGGGTGGATAGAATAACCCTCAACCAAACCATAGGTAGAAGATCATTTGATTTGGTATGCATTATTGAGGTTAAATTTGTCGCCAATATGGAATTTATATTGTATATACGAACTATCGTAAGGCATATAAGAATATGCGTGCGATATAATCTCTTAGAAAATTATGGAATTAAATGAGTTGGATGAACATCGAGTTATTGCACATGATATAATTTTGTTACAAAAATAAATAATGAAGTACTTTTTTATAACAATCTACATCACCATAAAGTATCTATGTTAATGATATGGTCCTCTTATGGAATGTAAAGTCTAAAGATAAGGGAAAGAATGGAAAATTCGATCCATTGTGGCTTAGCATTTATGAAGTGGCTAAGAGATATGAGATGAATGGATGCCATCTCATGAATTTAGATGGAAAATTCATGGAGTTGTGCATGCTTGATCAAGATCTGAAACACTATTTCTCATGAATGGTGAGTACTAGTTATATCTTTTGTATTTTATTTGGCATTTCCCTAGGCAGTTATGATCTTTGTTGGTCTCTGTGATGTGTAATATCCTAACCTTGTCTTGTGTGGAGTTTTATTGTATCTCTTTTATGGTTTTCTATTGATTTTTTCTTAGATCCTCATCGTGCCCATAGGAGGCACATGTCTCCAACTAGAGCCACTATTAGGTTTCTCTTAAAATTTTAGAAAATTTCATTCACTAACCCGTGTTTTACATTTATTCACCCTCAAAGGTTAAATTAAAAAATATCATCATTTATCAAAACCCTAAATTCTTATATCTATGTTATTATTTTATTTTATTTCTCTTCCACTAGTGAGCTTGGTCTAGAAAACATCCTTTGTCCAAACGCAATTTTCTAGTGTTTGTTGGCATCTTTTTGAAGTCCGCAACTTGTCATCAGCTTCAAAGTGGAACTAAGAGTTCATTTTTTATATATTAAAATAAGGGTTGTGGTACAAGAAAAAATTAAGAGTGAATGATTATTAAAATGAAATTTGTACATAATGAAGCAGTGGTCATAAACTCGTAATGATTTACTTATGTTACACAAAGATATGTCAAAGTGAAAATAATTAGATATAGTTTTGTTCAATATGCATCATGTCATGAAGAAGACTAGGTGTAATAGATTCATATAATGTATATTAATTCAAGATTAGTAGATTCATATAAATTGATTATTTCTAGTTCTATGTTATATCAACTCAATTATTTGAATGCTTGAACAATATAGGCAATCGTTTTATTGTTTTGGTTTCGATGGCCTGATCAACTCCAAATGTGTACTTAGTCAAACTAGATTTTCAATTGTTTGTTATGAACAACTGTCAGTAATTGAATGGTTAATCCGTGAATATGTATGCAATGCAATGTATGTTTATTTTTAAATTATGAATATTAGCATTGTGTATATGTTATGGTGAACTTACTCTTTGCATCCAAGAAACTAGAGCAAGTAGATTGTAGCCTGCAGCCACAGGAGTTTTAGAAAGCAATATAGGGGAACTTCCAGAATGAGAAGAATGGAATAGTTGTAGAATTGGAGGTGTCTATTTATCAGGATGGTTGTTTAGTCACCATGTAAATTGATAATACTAATGGAGGAGAAGAGAACTTCTACGATTGAGAATCCCATGTGACTGATTACATAGTCCATGTTTTTTGTTTTACCATGGCAGCAAAGTTGCAGTCCTAATCAACTTATTCTACCTTTTCTGTTATTTTTTTAGTTATTATTTAGAATTTGTCACTCTCTATTCCTTAGGGGAGTGGTTATTTACATTTATTTTCTTGTTTTGAGTCCTAGTTTCAATAACACTCTCCGACACCTATATATATGGTTCGATGGTCAAGAATAACATGCATAAAAAGAATAGCAATTAGAAGTGCTAAGATAGATTTTCTATTGCACAACAATACTCTTGTGTAAAGTTATGATTTCATGAATAATATAGCTTTGAATATTTTTGTTAAATTGTGAATCGTGAGTTATTCAATGAAGAGATTTTCAGTTACTGTTATGGTTAATTGATTTGACAAGGTAGATTTGAGGTTATCCTATGGAGAAATTAAATTGACCAAGGGCCGCTCAAGGTAACTACTCCTCACTTTAATTCTTACACAGTCATTTTGATTGTTACAACAATTCCATTCATTATTGCATTTGTCTTCACTAAATTCTTCAAATGGTGAATGTGAATGAAATTATGAGTAAGATCTTGTCTTCTATTTCATGCTTTATTTGTATCAATGCATTATCCTCTGGAGTGAGTCATGTTAGAGTAAGTAAAATTTAGCAGCATTAGTTAGAGATAGAATTCATTCTTGACAGTGAACTAGTCATAGTCTTTAGTCGTAAGTACCTGTAACAACAGGTGTAGATTCAATTATTTTTACTGTTAAGCAGTTTATGTTTCCCCACATGTGTAAACACCTATACAAAGACGATAGTTAGTATCAATTCCTTGAATGTACAGACAGTGCTAGCATCATCACAAGCTTGCATTATCCCTAGTTGATAATTAAGTGGAGTCTTTACAATAGTTAAGTAGACTGTTCAGTTACGTACCCCCTCTGAGTTATGTGAATATCACCATGATTACTAAATATTAGTTGGGCCTTGCACCTCTAACTCAATATTTTAGATTATATTTTTTTGTAACTCATTGGAAACATCACAGGTAGGGTCTCATCCTCTACCACATTCTCTCGTTCTCATGCACCTCTTTTGAAGGATTAAAATCACTTTGTGCTCATTTTGTAGGTGTTCTTATTTTTATTTATTTTAAGATAATTGCATTCTCTATAACTCTTCTATTCTAAAAAAGCTCCATATCTTTGAATTAATGAAAACTACCATTTCCACCTCTTCTCTCTTCTTGCATTCTTTGTAAATCTATTTTCCTCTATGTTGGATGTATTTTTACTAATTATTATATGTTTGTATGTTTTGTTAGAATAATTATAGTAACTAACTATGGATCTTATTCTTCCATCTTAGTTCTTTTTGGTTTTGAGTATTAATCATTTGCTTGGAGCTTCATGATTATGTAGGTTGCATGGATTGATTGGTGGGTGCTCAGGGATACTAGAGAGACGTCGGTTAGGTTGGATATTTCTTATGATAAGAGATATGTGTTGAAATGGTTACTTGTTATAAAAAAATATCAATAGTAAATACTGAGGAGCCTACACCTAGAAATGGATGTGAGTCCATCATAGACCTGATGAGAACATGTTGTATAATAATGATTCCTTGTTTAGAATAATTGCAATGCACAATGTCAAGTGGGAGAATGTTGGGAATAGGATGCCATTTAATTGCAATCCTAAACATATTTCATGTCCTTGAAAAGTGTTCCCTAACACTAGGATTAGAAAGAGATTAAATTTGAATGAAATGAACATATAAATTGACATTGGTGATTATTCCTAAATGATAGGAACATGTGGGGATGTCCAAGAAGAGCTCCTACAAAATAGGAGCACATGCGGTGCCCACATGGAAGGAGGAACCCACCTTGCTTTAGTTAACTGTTTGGAGGATTGTGAACACTTTAGTAATGCATTTAAAGATCCTACAAATTAGGGATTGATATATATGTGAGTTTAGTTCAGTTCGGCTGAGTTTAGTTCAGTTATGGTTCAATTATCTTCAGTTGCATGTAGTTAGTTTTAGTTGAATGCTAGTTGACATGAGTTGACTTCAATTGCATGACAGATAACAGGTAGATACATTCGTTTAAGTTGGGATGATCAATCATGCACAATGCTTGCATGAATTGATGGAGATATATGTTTCAGTTAACTAAGATTGACTTGGACCCACCTTGGTCGCCCAAGTTAGCATCTTTGAGTTAACACCTTTTGCATGAGAAGATATTTGTACAAGGCTCAGTTAAGTGGTCCCATTCTTGGGTGCCGACTTTGAGGAGAAGCTTGGAAGATATTTTCTTGACCAACGGCCAGTTAGGAGTTCAGTTTGGGGGGCCTAAATTGAGGAGACGTTGGATTTGACTTCATGTTACAAGATGAAACTCTACTTGCATAGAATAGGTGTAGGTTTTTGAGAGAAGCTTTGTTTTTTTTGTAATTGACAACTCTTTGGAGTTTACAATGCTCATTATTTTATATTAATTGCAGCAAGTTGAAGAGAGTTTTATTAGAGTTTATTGCAAGTTGTGAAGAAGAATTGTTGAAGGAAAAAGAAGCATATCAAGAAAAGGATTGATACAAAACTATTGTAATCTTTTTCTAAGGTTAAATAATACAAAAACTATTGATTCTAGTGGATTTTTTCCTGCAAGGTTTCTCCATGTATATACGGTACATAAAGAATTTGTAACAAAGAACACTTGATTATATTCATAACTTGCAGTTTTACAAGTTTTAAAGCTAAGTATAATTACCCATTTTTAAACAACCCCTCATCAAATCTCTTACATGTTATTTAATATATATTACAATATTATCATCACTATAGATTATCTTACACATCCTTCATGGCAATATAAACTTTTACCCATAATACCAATAATTACCCATGACATGATGGTCATGGAATAATGATATAAAATAATTCACATTTAAATAATATTTTATATTATGACTTGAAAGGTGTATGATATATCTAATCCTAATATATATAGTAAAATGAGGACTCGCACTCTATGGATTCAACCCTATTTGGATTATGTAACTCATTAAGTGCATCGATATCAAATTCCAATTCATCTAGCTCACATGGTTTTAAAATTCATACGTGGTAAATGAATTATGAGAAAAATAAATATTTTTTAGGAAAAATAAAATGAAATCTCTCACATTCAAGAATAAAACTAGAGAAAAGTGCACTATTGTCTTCTTGTTCACCAATGAAAGGTAACTCTTCTTCTTCATCGGTACTTAGGTTGCACTAAATATTTCCATTATCCAATTAGCTAAGTGATTCAATATATGATAATAAATTTCTATATAATAAATGGATTTTTTAACAACAACTTGAAGATTATTATTGTAATCTCTATTTAAAATAGTATTTCATGTTGATATTGTAACATTATTCTCTCACATAAATCAAATCTCAAATTATTTATGCTATAAAATTCTATAAAATAGTAGAATGATTTATACCCTGGGTGATTAGTCATTATACAAAGTTTGTTTTTGGATGAAAATCCTACAATATTTCTCTATGAAAGAAATAGATCGGTCGCTGCATCCAAATGGTGTCAATCTACAAGGACCCGATTCAACAATTTCCAAGATTTTACAACGTATGGAGGCGTGATAACTCATTATAATGCTGTAGCGAGAAAAACTAACCTTTTCATACTTAATTTGGGGCGAATAATTGATAATAAATGGACTTAATGGAACTCATTTAGTGCTGCAAGCTGCATTTTTGCCACTTTCACACTAATCTAGTTTTATTAATTAATTTGAGGTTAATTGAGGCTTTTTAACCCTTTAATTCAAATCCGCTCAATTAGTTACATTTTCAAGGATGAAACCACACTCTTAAATGAAATTACACAACACTTAATTTGGCAAGGAATGTGTCCTAGGCTAGTGACATATGACCCATTCACCACTTGGCGAATGGGTCCTCACTAGGTCCTAGGACACCCTTTTGGCATATTATTTCACATCCCCAAAAATATGTCCTAGTTAAGATAGTTATGACCCATTCGTCCTATGGAAAATGGGTCCTCATTTAACTTAGGATTACCCCTTGGGATATGTTTTTGGTGGAATTTTGTTGATTTCAAATCCTAGATCTGATGTTAGCTTGTGTTATTTGAATTTTAGGATTTAATCTTAAGTATAAATATAAGGTTTTTCACATAGTTTCACCTTAATACTTTTATGCAAGCATCATAAGAGAAAGCTATGAGATGAAGATTTCGTATTCAAGAAGCCATTCAAGGAAAATTATTAGAGTTTATTGTAACAATCAAAGATCCACCATCATGCCAAAGCTACGTTTGTGAGCTAATGTGTCATGTAGCATTGGTGATCGAGTTCAATTGTTCAAAGCCATCATCTTATGTCAAGATCTACACTCATTGACGCCACTTCATGCTAAGTTTCATATTTTTACTCCAAGGTTCAATTGATGATTGGTGAGGTGTAGCATTACATTGTTCATTCATCTTTCCTTTGATGCATTGTTTTAATTCAAGGTTTAATTACCAAAATGGGGTTTCACCAAGGAAAACCCCTAAACCCTTATTCCATAACAAAGTTCAACAGTTTTCTTCTCCTTTAATATGTTATTGTAGGTTTTAGGTTGAAGATCAAGTGGAGAACAAAAATTGTCAAAGTTGCAAAGTTTCAAAGGTTGTCATTTTCATTACAAGGTCCCAAAAACTAAGCTACATAATTTATTTCTAACTTTCAAGAGTTCAACATCTAGGATCAGGGAGTGCAAAGATTGAAGTACATAACCCAGAAATTGATTTTCTAGAACCCTAGTAGGACCCATTCGCCACTAGGCGAATGAGTCCTCAGTGAAGCATGAGAAAGCACTTTTTGCTACAGGTACACAACATTTGGACCCTCTTAAAACCCAAATTTTGATTTCTATTGGCTAGGTTTTGATTTTCAATATTCATTTACATTATGTTTTGAATGAAATGAAAGATAGGCATTGTTATCAATTCATTTTGCTTCAATCCTATTTTTCTATGTTTCAACACCATTCAAAAATTTATAGTGTACATGTGCATGCATACTATTTGATTAGATTTTTAGATTTTGCAAGAACAATACCTATACATGCATAAGGTATCGCAATTTATTTAATATTTAATTTTTTTTATTCATTTGAGGTTTTTATAAGAGTGTAAACAAAAGGCAGGGAAACAAATGTATAGTGCATAGGGTGTTAGGATACTCATAACCAACACTTTAGACCAATAGACGCTCAAGTTTAGTGTTTTAATAATGTGTCGAGATTGAATTGAATAGCCATAAGTATTAAGGTGCTTGTGAGGCACACATTACCTATCCTCTATAAATGATTGGTATGGTAAGGTATAATTCATCCCGAGTTTCCACTCTGAAAAACACTAGTGGTATTTTTACACTAGTAATAGAGGTTTAAAAAACCGCGAATTTTCAAACCCAACTACCAAATCCATTATTGATGACCTGTACAGCTAAAATAATACTTAGCACCACTATGTATCAATAGGTTGCTCTTCCCTCCATAGATAGATTCCAAATATCCTTAATGATGTTACACCTTTAGTTTGAATTTTAGAAAAATGACAAGTAGATTTAGATCACTTCTCAAAATTAATAATCATGTGAGAATTGATCATTCAAAATATGATTGATTTTAATTTGAAAATATATAACTTATTGATACTTTGATTATGAATTGATAATTTTTTTTGTAAATATAATATTTAAAAAGTAAAATATTTCAAAGTATAATAAGATTGATAAAGATGTAAAGATTGGAAAACTCATTTTTTTAAATTGTTAATTATAAGATTTTTAATATTTAAAAAAAAAAGATACTTTATAATCTTGATTATTTGAAAAAAAAAAAAGTTGTAAATAAAATGGTTGATGACTATCACATTCCAAAAATTCTTCATAAAAAAACTTCATTACTTATATTAATCGAACTCTCAAATTATATTTAGAATTAGTTGACCATTTATTCTTATATAATCATTTCAACATGTACATCTACCACCCTTAATCATCCACAATCCTTTCATAGATAACAATGCTAAGGATAGTTTTTTTTCTATTCCACTTATAATATATGTATTACTGTCTAACTAATTGCTCCTTCACTATAACATCTTTAAATGAATCCAAGAATAATCCATGTTTTCTAACTGAGAAAGTCAATGATGATTGTTCAAACTCAATAATATTGTAATAAAAATTAAATATTTTCATATTCTTAATGCTTTATAATCCCAATTTCTTGAACCATTTATATTTTACTTTTCATTTCTTATTTACAGCTACAAAGAAATAACCTAAAAAGTACTATGTACTTGATTTTAAGATGATGCCAAGTTTTAGAGTAATTTCGCTTAGTTTAAACTTTAAATGCTCATATGTTGAGTATTGGTTCAATAGTTCTCTCCACTATTTTTGATAAGGAGAAGAAATAGGTTTTGAATGGACTTGAAACTATATACAATAGGTTTTGTATGGACCCGAAACCATCAGGTTTTGAAGGGACCCGAAACCCGAACAAGGATAGTCAAGCTGCCTAAAGAGAAATCAATACATCCCCGCAACAAAACAAAGACAAACCAGTAGCCAAAACCAGCTACCCAACATAGAAACCGGATCTTACATGGATCTAGAACCCATTGGTTTTGACAGGACCAACAACCCAAAACAACCAAGTTTTGGCAGGGACCTTAAACCCAAGAGAGAAGCCAGTAACAACCAGGCCATAGCATGCCAGTCACTCAAGTAGATTGGTCTCTCCATACCATTGGAAGAGACAACTAAGTCGTAGCTTTACATAAGCAGAGCCCCAAAATTAGATAGAACCTTGCCCAAAAAGAGACCCTCTCCCCTTCTATAGGAGAGGTCATCACAGGAACACGAAGCTTGAATTTTTTTCCATAAAATCCAATTGCACTCTCCACCTCTATAGGAGGGAAAACTAAGCTCAACCCACCCACCACAGTCAAAACACTCCTATAGACCAACATTCCACCTTAATAGAAATGGGAACCCCCTCCACGGGAAAAGGAGGAAGAGACCTTCAACTACAAAAGACACCTCAACCCGAGAGGGAGAGGACTCCAGCTCCAAAGGAGAGGTCTTCACCTCAAAATAAGACCTAGTATTCAGAGAGAAGGAAGGGACTATAGTGAGAAGGAGAACCAAAGAAAGTGACAACATCAGTAATAGTCGGGTCTTCAAAACAATATCTAAAAACCACCCAGCCCTCAAGACCTTTCAGCAAGGAACAAAGTAGATCTAGCACCAACTCCATACTCACAGCATGGTCCAGCCAAAGCATCAGCCTCCAACCACCAACAAAGAACAACAAGGCACATGGGGGACAGAACATGAACAAAGTATTAAGAAATACACCTGATCTCATCATGTAAAACTCCTGGTAACACCAGTGTAGGTCCTCACAAAACCCAATAGAGTACAAGGAAGATAACATAAAAATTTGATGTGGCATAACAACTCCACCAAATGGGTCAGCATCCCAAAACATTTTCCAAACCAGGAAAATAGGCAAGGAAATCCACCTGCCCTTTGGAAACCACAACCGTGTTGGCCAAACCCCTAAAGGAGAGCCACCAATCAAAGAAAGCACATAAGCAAAGAACACCCCAAAAAAAATGAGAAAAAGAAAGGGACAACAAATAAAGCCCCCAAGCCATCCTATACACCTAGCAGAACCAAAAATAAGCCCCTTCTTCAACCCAGAAACTCCAAGGAAGCCCAAGCAAACTCACACTCCAATCTGAAAGGAAGTCGGAGCCACGTTGGCAAGCCACTGCACAGTGAATGCACGGAAGCAACAAACATCCCAGAAGAAGTGAGAAGAAGAAAGGGCCAACAAATAAAGCCCCCGGGCCATCCTACTACACCGAGCAGAACCAGAAATAAGCCCTACTTCAACCCAAAAACTTCAAGGAAGCCCAGGCAACCCCACAACCGTAAGGAACATCAAAGGCAACCACCCAAGACCAAAACACAAGGGCAACATACTTCTCCTCCAACATCCAATAAAAGCCAGAATATCTCAAAGAATGCAAAACCCCAACCCAGTAGTATTTATCAGAAATGTCTCCTATAAATGACCAGAGCAGGAGAGACATAATAAAGAAAAAGGGAGGTTCAAGAAACAAAATCCTCTCAAAATGTCACCCTCCATGCATCTCAACTCCACTCCCCTAGGGGCCTGAACCTCAGCAGACCGTAACAAGCAATGTATGCTGACCGAGGCCCTCATTCATACACAGCCCGCAGACGAGAAGACGCTTTCTAGAACCCAAGCAGCGCCCATCCCCTAAAAGAGCATGGATCTCACTGCTAGTGACCAACTCCTGCCTAATTCGTGAGAACAAACACAAACCCAGACAGACCAGACTAGCCATCTGCCTCGCCATCATCATCCACTTCCTCGACACACTTAGTAGATTTTAAATATCTGTTCCCGCTTGACCCTCTTCTCCCTCTCGACGCAACCATTTCAGTTATAATAACTATAGTTCTTCAATTGTTGATGAGTACAAAGGGATATTTTTGGTCACCACTACCTGATAGATCATACTATAATGAACCTTTACGGATACCATCTCATCCACCATATTTACTCACACATTCTATTAACTTTTTTTTATCAAATTTCTATACACTCATTCATGATCCCTAGATCCTTTATCATTTATTTCAGGTTAGTTTTATAGCATTGAAGATGAATCTTTCTTGTCTATCAACTATTTTTTTTACTATTGGTTGTTATTTGTATGTGTTGAATAATTATGACAATTATGTCTAGGACGTTAGAATTGAAAAACGTAATTGCATAGATTGTCAAAGCGCTTCCTTAACAGGAATAAAGAGAATTTCTTTTAAAAACAATCTCTTTTTCATAAATACAAGTGTGGCTATGATTGAGAGATTTGTTGAGGGTGGTACACATATTGAACCTACTAAGCCTAAGCCTCATCCAAGAGGCGATCCAAAGCATCACTAATGATATATTTTATGTCTATATATGTTTAATTTTAAGTTCCTCATAGTTATGTATGGAATCACAAACTCTTAATATGAAACATGTTAAATCCTGTGTAGCTTACGTATTGTTGGCAATTTTAATCAACACTATAAAGAAAAGCATTGATTTGAGGTGGTTGTAGGAGAAACGTTACAAGGAGATATATTGTTAGCAATTATATGTTTTAATGTGCTAAAATCTCTCAAAATTTTGTGTTTCATAGGCAATCTTCTCCATTGATGAAGTTATGTAGATTTTAGATTATTTTGTTAAAGTGCGTTTAAAAAAGTTCAACAATTTTAGATATTAATATTTCTATTAATTTTATAAAATTAACTTGATGAAATTTTGCAAGCAATTCTTTATCACTCTTAGTGATATTGATATATCACTCTAATCTACGAAAAATAATAAAATTTATATATCAAATATTTTTAAATTTTTTAAACTATGATATCTTTAAATTTATTCAATCTAAATTAATATATAATAAAATTATTATATTTATTCAGGTTAGGCTATAATATCCCACATTCTATGAGTCGGTTATACACTGTTTTATATTAAATAAAAATATTATAAGTCCCGTGGAAGTGACTTTATTTAGTTGTGTCATATGCAACTATATTATCCCACATTCTATGAGTCCGTTATACACTGTTTTATATTAAATAAAAATATTATAAGTCCCGTGGAAGTGACTTTATTTAGTTGTGTCATATGCAACTATATTGGACGTGCTGATAGTTTAAAATAAAAGTGAAATAACGGTATGAGCATAAATTCAACCATTCTATGTCTATATGGAATAGAATCCTTGTGAAGCATACCTAAAAACTTGTTTTCAGTGGCAATAAACATAATAAAAACCATACTGAGTCGACGTTCTACCAC
>VDFB02149058.1:0-32704 GCA_007258455.2 Sequoia sempervirens | reverse complement strand
AAAATTTAATTAGAGATATTAGTAATTTAAAAAAGATTAAAGATTAAATTGATTAGTAAGTATTATATTATGTTTGTAAAAAAAAAAAAAATCTAATTTAGAAATAAATAAAAATAATTGTGATATAAAATTTAAAAAATACGAGGTAAAAGCATAGAGTTGTATTGTTTCCATGATGTCGTCTTTGTGTTTGTCTTCGCCTACTATGGCTAGGGTTTTATGCAACCAAGATGGGTGTAGATTTATTAAGTTTGATTGTTGTGTAGATCTGTAGGCTATACCATATGTGGAGGTTGTGAAGAATAGGCATCCATATGCGAAGCTAGGGGATGAGCATCCCTCACTAGGACAAAATGGGAGGTTTGAGCGATTTCAAAAATGCTCAACTACAACTCCCTTTGGTCAAGTTTTAGTGCCAAAGGAGGATTGGAAGTTGGAGGGGGGACAAGTGAGGAGATTGGAAGGGAGTATAAAGGATTTGGGAGCAGAGAAGATTACTAGGCCCTGGTGATGTGTTGGAAAGTCCCCCTCTATTTCCTTCGAGGGGGTTATTGCAAACAAAGTGATAGAGAATGCATGGTATTTTGTGGATTTGGGTTTGATAGGGAGATTTAGGGAGTTTTGGCCATGCCTAGTTGATTTTCACCATTGGATTATAGATACATGGTTCCCCATATTGGATGGTGATGTTCAAATATGCCCCACTGCAAGGAGGTTCTTCATGGCAGTGTTTGATAATGTGAAGGATAGGAACATTGTTCCGTGCGACCACCAATGGAGTTGGGAGGACAAACATTTGTTAATGTTGAAGCCATGGTGCCTCACTTTCAATCCAACCACTGAACCCCTCTTCAACATGGCCAATTCCTTTAAGCTCAAAAAACAATTTGATTGTTGGCAAAGAAACCATCAATATTTATTTTAAGCAAAACCTAGAAGTGTATATAATCTTCATTTATCAAAAACTGGCCCACAGGCCTTTTCTAGAAGCCATAGGTGGGTACTGGGTGATTAAAAAGAGTAAGTTCTATTAGAAATTAAATTAAGGATTTGTTAAATTCAATGGTTAGAGAGTGATAGGGCCTCATCCATAATGCAATTCATAGCTAGTTTATTTTATAGAATCCATAATCTTCTACCAAATTTGTGAAATGAGAAATATTATAATAATATTTTAAACTTAGGTTCAAGATTGAGAAATTATTTGCCAAAGTGAAAATAGGCTCAACCTCCTAAGTGACATTGAGAAAAGTGGTCATGGAAGGGGGTAAACCCATGCTCACCCAAAACTTCAAAAAGTAATAATAATGATAGGTTAATTCCAAATCCACCACCATTACCCCTGAACACCTAAAGCAAAGGGACATTGGAAGAAAAAGTTAGCAACAAATTATTCTTTTGTACTACACATAATGTATTTTGAAGGGCCCTAAAATCTTCTAGTTTTAATATTGTCCTAGGTGAGACATTTTTTTGATAGAGTAGCCATAAAAAAGTTGCATTTAGGCCAGCTAAATGTGTTCCACATTTTAGTCTACCAAGGGAAATCTCTATTTTCACTGTGATTCAAGACAAGGTACTTGTAGCCAAGAGCCACTAAATAAGATCCTTTAGGATAATGGCCCTACATGAGAATATCATCTTCCTCCAAATAATAACATGGTCTAACTACAAGAATGGAAGATAGGGTAGCTCGAGTTTCAAGATTTCCTTGCTTAAGCCATCTGTTAGGATCTTTCTAATGAAAGATCAAGTATCTCCCCACCTTGAGTGTGCTCTTAAAATCAACCGCCATAAACCATCCCACAACCATAAAGACTTGGCTCAAATTCTATAGAAGAGAAGAGGAAAAGAGGATTAAAGTGAGGAGATTTTAAGCATCATTCTAGAAGATAGCCCTCTAATCACTTTTGACAATCTAAAAGACACCATCATTGACAAGTAAAGCCCCGTTCTTAATATTATTCCAAACCACTAAGCCTTTTCCTACTAGATCCATTCTCAAAATCTTAGATTAAAAAATCCCACTCAAATACTTGAAATTAAGAAATTCTAGCCCAAGGTTAGTATAAATTATCACACCACCATTAACAAAGCTTAGAAACTAAGGCTTGGCTATTGAGAATGGTCTAATTAAGACCCAAGCTACCATTCTACTTTTCCCTACACCCTTTATCCTAACCAATGAGACTCCTTTCTTGAGATTCCAAATTGCCTACACATAAGATCTTCCTTGAGAGAGCATTAAAGTCATTAAGGATGTTTTTAGGGGAAAATAAAAATTAATTTATAGAATAGAGCTTGTGGAGCAAATTTTAGTAGTTTTAAGTGGCCAACAAAAGACAACCATCAAAAGGTGTAGTAGGTAACCTTCATTCAGACAATTATATCAATTATCTTCTTCCACTAAGCTCTTTCAAGATTAACAATGGATAAGGGGTTGCCAAGATAATTGAATGAAAGCTGTCCAATTTAAAATTTTAGAATATAAGTTATTCTCTGATGAATATTCAAAGGGGTACATTGAAGAAGAAAATATCAGCCTTGTCCTCATTAATATATCGAACAGAATCTACCAATTAGATATTCAAACCTTTCTTGAGTTTGATAGCTTCCTAAATCTTGGCAACCCAGAGCAAAGCCATGTCATCTACAAATTGAAGATGAGTTTACAAGTTGAGATCTTAAGAAATAGTCAAACCATTTATGTAGCCATTGTTTTCTAGTTATTTAGCAATATTATCAAACCTTCAACGATGAGGATGAAGAAGTAATGGGATAAGGGATTGTGTTGTCTCAACCCCTAGAAGTAGATTTAAGAGTAGGAAGGATTGATTACGAATTCAAAAAGGGGAGTAGAACGACACACAACTCCATCATCCAATCAATCCATTTTTAAAACTTAAAATCCAAGAGGTCATTAAGGGAAAGCACCTCATTTCATCATGTCATAAAGTTGTGGTCATCCAAACTCTTGATAAAACATGACTTATCTCGAGTGAAGATTGATGTATTCAGTTATTATGCAATAAATGCACCACTCCGATCCTGCATCCACAAACCAAATGTTCCGTCCATGGTCCCAAACCAGTCAATTTCAAAATTATTCTTGGCAAATGATGAAGCCGAAAGGTACGCGAAATCATATGATAATAGTTCGCCAATATTGTCTTCTGAATAAGTACATTGCCGCTATGGCGAGAACAATATGTAAGTCATTTCAGAGCGGTTAAATTCTGTCATTGCATTAATTCGGGAGTAACCCTGATCCTTATATCCCGGTGCATTTATTTTGAGACAAAACGAGCTCATGTATTAACGATATGTTTCCCTTTACTAC
Source organism: Sequoia sempervirens (assembly GCA_007258455.2). Classification (NCBI taxonomy): domain Eukaryota; kingdom Viridiplantae; phylum Streptophyta; class Pinopsida; order Cupressales; family Cupressaceae; genus Sequoia; species Sequoia sempervirens. Next base: position 29,364 of record VDFB02149058.1, on the reverse strand, counting down.
TGATGTAAGATTTATACAAAAGAAGCAAAAGAAGATGGGCCTAAGCATACGCCAGGAAAGATTTTATGAATAGCGTACTTTGCAGGTTCGTTAACATGGTTGTGGCTATGAATTTCATCATGAAGTTGTAATCATGCATCAAAGATAAAGGCATGATTTGTTATCTTGTCATTCACTTCATCAAGCCAAAGTTGTGTGGGGTTGGAGTTAGTGCTAGAATATGTAGAGATAGTGTTAGTAGCAACAATTCCAATATATACAAGATATTTGAGAAGTATTCAAATTAAGCTTATCCTACCATAGTTAGCATTCTATGGGAAGAGTTTATGAATAGTGATGAGAGAGTCTAAGTTAACGCGGATGTGGCTATGAATTTCATCATGAAGTTGCAATCATATATCAAAGATAAAGCCATGATTTTATTTTTTTTACTTTATCAAGACAAAGTTGTGTGGGGTTGGAGTCAGTGCTAGAATATGTAGAGATGATGGCTAGTAGTAACAACCACAATGTTATCATATCTATGGAATTTCACCCAGCCCTTGTAAACAAATTCAATATATTACCAATTAAGATGGAAACTATTTCACTCCTCTTGGCCCATGGAATGGTTGTTTTTCACCCTAAGTGCAATTACTTGGCTCTTAGGGCTCTAATCCAAATGGTGGTGGTGACTAGAGTAGGTGACATAAAGGTTGTTCATGTTGCAACCAAAACTCTCATCTAGGAAGTAGATATGGAGCTTCTAGTTATATTAGTTATTGATGAATTAAGTGAAAATGTGTCTTAAAATCTATTTGTAATATGAATTTAATATTGGGTGTGTCTAGTAATACATGGCTGATGCATTCAAAATATTTTTCTCTTTTTGAATATTGCTTTAGTGTTTTTGCAAGGATGACAAATTTGTACAATAGGCAACATTGTGGAATATATCTATAAGTTTCCTACCATTTTATCATGGCTTAGGAGTAGGGTTTTAGAATAATATCTAAATATATCTATAACCCATGGTTGTTTAAGCAAGTATGATATTTTTTTCAAACTTATTAATGCTAGCATTTTATATTTTAATATAATGGAATGGGTCATACCCATAATTTAAAATTACATATTTAAAAACATCTTTAAATTATAATATTTCTTATAAAATAAATTTCAAAAATATAATATAAGACTATCATTTAATCATGAATGATTTTTTCCCTTTTTTTGTAATTACACTAAAAAGTGTAATCTATAGTAGGAAGGCAAAAAGAATTTAATGTCATGACTATGAAAGAAAAGCTATTTAGAACTAACATTTATTTTTAAATATAAAGATATCAAAATTTTAAAACATATATTAATTTCTACAAATAAAATTATTAAAAAGCTTAAAAAGAACTATTACAATTTTCAAAATAAAACAAGAAAAAGATTTACTAAAATAATGAATGGTAGTTTTTCTAAAAGTAAAATTAAAAGATAAACACAAGGGTAAAAGAAGTGTATTACCAAAAAAAAATCTTCAAAATAAATAATGTAGAAAAAATAAAATATTTCTTAAATTAAAATTAAAATCTATTTGTTCATATATACATGTAGTGAATAGCTTGACTTGGTATTTTTTAGATAAATATATTTAAAATGTCTATACTAGTAATGAATATGAATATATTACGAATATTTTTAACTCTTAGAACATAAGATTATCTTTGAATGTTTTTAATGTATTAATCTAGAAACCTACCTTTAATTCTATTTCTTATCTTCTTCATCTTTCATTAAAAAAAATGAATAATTATTTATGAGGTTGGAACAAACTTATTAACTACCCTGTAACTTAATTTCACTTTCATTTCTTGGAACTCTTATTCATTTTGGGTTTGAGTTAAAGACCTCTAAATTTAGAATTAAGAAATTGTGTTTTAGCTAAGCACAAAATCAAATATTATCTACTTATAGATGTACTATAAAAATGTTTAAGCATAACCCAGGGTTTATTAGGGTGGACCTCTAACTATATTATTCCATAATCTATAAACAAGAAATTCATTGATCTTTATATCATTATGGAGAAGAGGAAAGTGCAAACACATGGTTAGAAAATAAAAGGATGGAATACCAATCATAATTTAAAAAGCATTGATACTTGAATTTGGAATTCTCATATATATATATACCTAAATCGTCACTCAATGTAGTGTACACTATAAACAAGGAAGAAGATGAAATTCCATTGATCATCACAATTTATATGTATATTGTAGCATACTTTATGCATTAATTATTCTCACATCTCTTATCTCTGTTATGTCACATTTGCCAATACAATTTAATATATCCTCTTGGTATTTTTTAATATATTTTTATTGTCATGTTAGTTATTTGATGCAAGTGCATTACATGAAGTGACTTGTCCTTGTTAATTATCCCTCGAAGAAAGCATTTAATAATATTTTTGTGTCATATTATTTGCATGTTGGCTTTTTCACTTGGTCATATAGATTAGTGATTTATAGAACCAAGATAGATTCATATTATAAAAATTTAGTTTGAAACACTTTCATTTTTGTATTTTCCTGATCTTCATAAATTGTTTAATTTTTATACAATCTATATTTTAAATGTCAATTGAAAGGTAGTTAAATAATCAAATCATCATAAAACTTTCATGTGGCATGTAAGGGTAATTGTCAAATTTTTAAATCTACTCACTCGTGATTGAATTTGAAGGGTAATATTTAACTATTTAAAACTTATTAAATGTTTCACTAAAATGAATCTATTTGAAATGGAAAATAAGGTTTCTTTGGGGTTGATTTGGGTTAATTAAGTAAAAGAAATCAAATAAGTATATTCAGACTAAATTAATTAAATATGGATAGTTGGTAGTTCAAAATATTAAATTAGACAATGTGCTTTATAAATTGAATATGATAGAAGATAATAATTAAGTTGATAACTGAAGAATGTGTTAGTTCCAAAATTTGTAGTTCCACATTCCCAAAATATGAACCTATCCACAAGGCCAGTGAATTTTCATCAAGAGGAAAGGGAAAAGGCTCATCAATATAACACAAACAACTAAAGGCTAATTCTTGAGAATGGGTAATCTCTCCTTCACTTTTGACTTAACTAAACCTAGGAGGGTGTTCCTAGAGGTATCATTATTAGGAAAATTAAAGAGAAATGGTGTAACTAGACTAAATACACCCAATGTATAGACCCCAAGATTTTTCACTATGCATATGGTATGCTTGTTGCTTGCAAGACCTCTCATTAAGTTGACAACAACATGATCCTTGTATATGCATTCAAAGATGAAAACAATACTCTATCCTCTCAAAAAAAAAAAAAAACCTTTCATGCATGTGCAAGGTGCAAGCATGCATGAAATGATTCTTCAACAATTTATAAATTTTATCTCACCAAAATATGCTCTAATTTATACAACTAAATCATGTAAACATGTAGCATTAAATTTACTTTGAAACCACTTGAGATAAAAATATTGTGGTTGAGAAATGTTTGGTCTTTCCCTCCTTGATTAGTGTCTACTACAATAAGAAACAAAATCATAGCTTACAAAGAAGAAGAGAGCACACCTAGAAACTATACATAGAATAAGATTTGCATATACAAATCATATATAAATCTTTTTGCAATCAAACATACTCAATATTCCATCATAAATCTACAACAACCCATATGAAACAAGATAAAACCATTACAAAGGCTTGCAATGCATTAGAACATGGTCACACATTCATCTAGCTCCTTTTACACTCATACAAACAAATGTGGCAAGAGAAAACCCATAAATAGGCTTGAAGATTTCCCTAAATTGTCACATTTTTTATAAAATCATTTAATTAAATGAAAAATAATAATTGATTACCCTTCCTATGATTTATAAAGTGTGTTATTTCTATTTATATGTTGGGCTTGCAAGAATTGATACCTTTGAACAACTTAAGACACGAATATCCAATAAGAAAGTTGAATGGCTAATTCTTGTTGCATATTACATTTGGGTATATCTATATATATTTATTTATAATTCATTATGTTATTTAAGAATGTTTTCAAGGGTATCTTGCAAGTCAATGCATTGAATTTGCTTGCATAATCATATACCCATAAAATCTCCCTTAGATATATTGACTAGTACCCAAAGACGTGTAAGACATTCCTTCCATGCTTAATCTAACCATTTGAGACCATTTTTAGGCTTACAATTTGGTCATTCATTAATCTCATTCAAATCACCCATGCTCATTTCTTTAGTAACACATGGCCTTTGCATCTAGATCCACACTTTTGGGAAGCCTAGTAATATATGGGCATGACTTGGATGGTTTTACTTCTTGATTGAATTTATTTTATGGTTTTAATGGTGTTTTGGGATGTGCAAGGGGGTAGGTAAGTATCACTATTCAAACAATAGAGTCTTGAGGTGGAATTGCAAATAGGGTTTGTAAATGCACATAGGAGGTCAAAAATTTTACAATGTAAACTAGTGGAATTAGAAGTTGATCTGCAATTTGAAAGTTGTATGGGAAGGTCAAAAACCCATATAGAAAATATATGGTGAAATGAAAAAATGGATCTAGGAAGTATTTTTGTAAATTTTAAGAATGGTTAAAAACTATACTAAGGTGAACTATCATAAAGTGAAACTTAGGGAACAACTTATAAGACTTGAAAAGTTGCACATGGACTCCAAAATTCAATAAAGAATAAAGGAGGTGGGGATTTTTAAAAATGGAGCTAAGAAGTAGTCTTGCAATGCTTGCAAACATGCACGTGAGGTCTAAAAATTTGTGAGAAACAAAGGAAGTGGGAAGAAAAGATAAAAAAATAAAATTCCAAGATCATTTGGGATTATAAAGTTTGCAAGAAAAAGGAACTAAGAAGTAGATGTTAGAATACATTTTGCAAAAGTTGCAAGCATGAATGTGGGATTTGAAAATCCATGGTCAATAGAGGAAGTGGGAAGTGGAGGTTGAAGTATATTTTACAAAAGTTAAAAAAATACATGTAGGGTTTGAAAATCTATGAGAAACAAAGGAAGCAAGAATAAAAGCTCATAGTACATTTTGTAAAAGTTACAAACATGTGTAAGGGTTTGAAATTACATGAGCAATAGAGGACATGGAAAGTAGAGGTTTAAGTGTATTTTGTAAAAGTTACAAACACAAACATAAACTTTGTGTATCTACTAAAACATGGAAAATAAATAGAACCCCCCAAACTCCTAATTTATCAACATATGAGCATATCACACAGATTCATATGGGTTTTAAGAATGAATTTTAACACAAATTGACCAAGTTTCCCATTTATGAGTTCTCAAATTGATAATTTATGGTGTGCAAAAAATAAGGACCTAGGACAACACTATAAGCATGAAATGAAAAATTTGGGAGGGGTGGCACCATTTGACTTTGGTTGGGGATGTGAATCGCTTACAAACATAGCAAGAATTTGAACAAATCTATGGGGGGAAACCAAAAAAGTCAAGGGGAAGAAGGGAGAGGGGGGAAAACAAAAACACACACACAATTATGCTATAGATACATCAAGCCAACATAATAAGGAATGAACAAAAAAGTAGGCCATACAAACAATAGATACGAGGATAGAGGTGATGAATAAACTTGTGTATGGTTGCATATGGCAAGAGGTAAAGGATATAGTTCATACCTTATAAATGAACTATATGGCTCTAGGTCATTGAAAATTTGGAGATTACTTCCTTCCTCTATCAAATATAATCAAGTGGTGAAGGCACTATCCTTCCTTGACCTAAAAATGGCATTACTTCCTAGCTACAACATGAGACAAATTGCATGCCCATGAAAAAGTGGATTCATCGTGTTTCATGAATAGCTACAAGATTTCCCATGTTTAATATCACAATCTCTAATTGATTGTAGTATTGTAAATTGCATACCCTTTCAAGTTCACAATACACAACACCCTCTCTTTAGCCTTTTGATATAAATCGTTTAATTTCAAAATATTAGCATATGAAACATGGATTTTTTTAGTTCCATGTTATTTTCAATCTTTTGTTTTTGAATTATTTTTTTAATAAGATCATTTCACATAGATGTTTATGCGACACACTAGCATCTTGCAAAAATTTGTGATTCTAGTGGCTATTAGAGCATTAATTTCTCATAACTTTTTCACACATAATGGCCTTGCTTATAGTTGCATTGAAAAAATTAACTGACTCATTTTGAAAAGAGATTATTTTGATTTTTGACACTATCTATTTCACTCTCAGACATTCTCTTATTGAAGCAACTTTTGAAGCAGGAATATTGTTCACAAGTGAAAGCACAACAAGCTTCTATTCATGTTGCATTTCACTATCTCTTGTTCTTAGTAGTATTCTTGAAGCAATGAATCGCCTTTGAGGATTCTTCAAAGCTTTAAGGTGATCTTGTTCTTTATTATCACTATGTTTTCTCTCATATTAACATTTGAATGCTTCAAGTGTTAATATCTTATTATTAAACTATTTACATCTTTTATCATAGCATTTTTCATTTGAATATTGTATTTTTAAAAATCTTTTTAATATATTTCAAAATATTGGTTGTCATGGAGGTAGAAATACTGACATGGGAGTTTGATCAAGGCAAGCCCCTAAACAACCAAACCAAAAACATTTTTTTCCTTTCTTGTGTGTGTGCAATTTTTCCATAGAAGAAGGATAAGCATAATCTGGTGCTATTTCTCCCCATTCACCTTTTCATTTAATTTAAGTTTTAATAGCTAGATTGTATTAATATTTTTAGAATTTAGATATTTCTCGTACATTTTGAGTTTTTGTTTTTTGTTGTTGTGTGTGTAGGATAGTATTCTAGACATTATGTATTTTCCTTACCATCTTTGTACTAGATGACAATGTATTGCGAGGATGTTTGTGCTAAGCGCTTGTGTCCAAGGCCAAGAATCTTTGAAAATCACATAATAATCTTCAAAATATGTACTTTATGTTGGATTTACATTGTATTTATTACAGTGCAAACAATTATTTCCACTAGTTCATTATAGTTAGTTAGTTAGCTTTGTAATGTAATAGTTTATATTTTTACTTTTTGTTTCAAGCATTATAGAAAAGGATAATTTGAATATAGTTATTAGAACTATCAACTCATCCTAGTGCATTATATGAAGAATTAATCTCTAGAGTCCTAAGTACTTTCTGTAGGTTATATTTTTTTATATACGACATTTTGGTGAACCCAACATTCCTACACTAAAACTTTTTTAATCTTTTAAAAATAAAAACATAAAACATAAAAACTTTACACAAGACTTTTTTTCTCATAATTTGAAGAATAGTAATATTGCATGTTGTAGAGTCCATTATGAGTTTTACGACCCAATCTCTTTCTTTAGGAGATGTAGTAAGAAGAAGAATTCTCAATATAAACATGTAACAATTAAAACCTTTTTCAACACCTATTCGAACAACTCCTGATTTTTCAAAATAAAATATACTTTTGAGTGTCGTACTCACCGACCATGATCACTAGATTGAACCTAGTTCCCCATTGAGTTCATCTCCTCACGTGAATGGTAGATTTGATCACGAGTCTGCATTTAGGGTTCATTTTAAACAAATACAAATACTAGATCAAAATTTGCATAACTTTCAAACATTTATAGAAAATGATAACCTCCTTGAGGCATCACCTATCATCGATGCTATTCAAGCTATGCTTGTATCAAACCCTTCATTAGTTGAAATTATTAGAGGATTGACACATATTTTTCATAATAATGTTCCATCCTATACTTTTGTAATTCCAAATGCTACAAATTCACAATGTAATGATATTGGCACACATATTTATATGTCAATGCCAATGCTTATCATACACATGGTGACCACCAAACCCATGTCCATGGTACTTGCTCCTACTATTAGTTTCTTTGGTAGAGTCTTCAACACCTCTCAGCCTTTAGGTTCCACTACTTTCACATTCATTGGCTTGCAAATATCCACCATTCATACACATACCACTGATCCAATCCTTAACCAATTAATGTAGAATGTTGGCCAACTCCAAAGCTAACTCACTTCGCTAACTAGCACTTCATTTCAATCATTGATTGCTCCATACTATAGATGCAACCCACTTTCACTTCATATTTTTTCCACCCCTTTACTTGTAGGCTTTGAGGTGCCTAGGTTTGAAAAATATAATGGGAATGGAGACCCTTAAACATATGTATTTTATTTCACAACTCTCTGTAATGTCTTCTTATTTCAAAATGCTTTGTTATAAAATTTATTACTGCGATCATTGAAAGACACCTCATTGGATTGGTTATGCTCACTTCTTGATCATTCAATACACATTTTTAGTAGTTTTTAAACTAGTTCCTTCAACACATTCAAGAAAATATTGGACCACACGTCACTTCCACTGACCTTGTCCACTACAAGGACCTATTAAGAAGGTGATTGGATTTATCTTTCAATATCAGTCTATTTTCATAAATATTGTATGTGCTCCCTAATTTTGATACACAAAGAGTGTTCATAAAAAAATTATAATCAGGGTTGTGCGATAAAATATTATCAATGCCAATATAATTCTTTTGCTCATCTTTGCACAACATTGTGTGATTACCACCATAGTCAATGTAATTGTAGAGAAAATATTATTAATTAATCAGTTGTATAGAGATAACTATGATGAATATGAGGTCACCATATGCACACATGATAGTCTATCTTATTCAACAATGGGTTTCATTACTTTATCAAAAAAAAATTGTCATCCTTAAATCTGAATTATTTCATGTGAGGCTAGGCATCCCATGGCTAACTTCCATGAAAGCGGTCACTTTGGTTATTCACAAGTGTTTAAAATTCCCTTATAAAGGATTGGTGCATACAATCTAGCATACTAGATATAATATACTTATCTTTCATGGAGGATTCTCTCTTGATCATGTTTGGCCATCTACTTCAGTACTACAACAACCTTATGGAGAATTACTTTATAAATCATATTCAAAATTCAAAGTGAGTCACCTAGAGTCCTCTTCAACTCCTCATTATTCTCTTGTAGTTGCTCCCATTCCAATCTCCCAACTGCAACATCCTTCTTCTATCCTTGTGCCTACCCCTATGATAGCTAAGGATAAAAAGGCTTTGTTGGGTCAACCTCTCATTCCTCCTAAGGTATCCCAACGTTTGGTGGTACCTCACATTCCTCCACATTTCAACATGACAAACCAATGAAAGGTTCCTATGTTGGAAATATCTTCCAAACATATTTTCTATCCTTTTGTGGCTTTAATTATTCCTCAACCTACCCCTTTGATAGCAAAAGGAAAGCAACCCATTGGATATAAATATTCCCATATCTCACCTATGCCTCGCCTCCCATTTGTGCCTCTTGTTCCTCTAACCATCCCCATTATATAAAGAGAAAATACACCCGTGATGTAGGCTATACCATGTGCATTTCATATCTCTCGCCCTTCACCTACTGAGAGTGTCCTTTCTCCTATTTCATAATTGAAGACATCATTGCAAGTGGAGTAGAGTGTCCCCCCTTCTACAACCATACTTGGGCCCCATCATCAATGTAGAAAGATTGCACATGAGTTTAAGTGTTGTCGAAATGTATTGGCCCACAATCAAGCTACCATGGAGTTTCCCTCTATCGATCATCCTCCTCCCATGTGACCACCTCATATCTTGTTATTCCTTCTTATCCACCTCCTAGTGTTACTCTTGTAGCACATTTTATCTCTCGTTGTGATGTAATGAACCCCCTAAAAGGGTGTAGATTTTTTAGCTTCTTTTATGGACCCTTCACTTATTCCAAACCTCCCTAGCATTCCTTCTTGTACATATTAAACACATCTCTCATTTCCAATTTCATGCTTTCTAACCTAGTACCATTCTAGTGCACTCACCACCAAGTCTGTCTATATGTTCTTTGTCCTACCACTATTGATGTATCCCTCACCCACTTCCCAAAAGAAAGCCCAAACATTATCCCACTCTACCTTATTGTAACCAAAAACTAATCCCTCCTCCACTACCTCCAACCCACCCTTCATCAGTTCTCTTTATAAAGGAAATGCCAACCTATTCTATACCTATCATTGCTCTCATTCAAGAGATTAGTAGTGACTATCCTCTTCTAACATATTTTGATAGAGATTCAATAGATTCCCCTCATCAAGAGCATCTATTTGAATCCTTTGTTGACACTCTGATGTTGTCTTAAATCTTCACAAGATAGTTGACACTTGCCCAACATGAAATTTGGGAAGATATTATACTTGCAACTAATTCCTTAGCTATTTCTACTAGAGAGATGGTTAATATTGTTCTTATAGTACTTCCTTTATGAGTTCAACCTCCCTCCCCATATGATCAAGATTGGGAGATCGTCAACTTTTTTGAGGAAGGTATTTAAAAAATACTTCATTATCTTTAGAGTAGATGTGTTTTCTTGAGTATTTTATGATCCCCTATATTTACATGTTTGTGTTTTTTAATCTTTATTGGAGGACCCATGATACCCTTGTATATACATGGATATAGGGCATACAAAATGTTATCGATTCTTCTATTTGTACCATCATTCTTTTGTGTTTTATACTTTGCATTTTTTAATTTTTGGGGATGATGCAAAATATTGAGATATTTAGGCCTCTTCCATGTTAACCCAAAAAAATTATCCCCATATGATCAAAGATTGGGAGATCGACAATTGTTTTGAGGAAGGTCTTTAAAAAAACACTTCCTTATCTTTAGATTAGATGTGTTTGCTTGAGTGTTTTATGATCCCCCGTATTTGCATGTTTTTGTTTGTTAATATTTTTTGGAGGACCCATGATACCCTTGTAGGTACAAGGATATAGTTGATGAAATGGTATCAATTCTTCTATATGTACTATCATTCTTCTACGTGTTGTACTTTGCATTTTTAGGCCTCTTCTATGTTAACCCAAAAAAATTACTGATCTTTATGCATCTTTCTTCCTTTGTACTTGTAGTTCCATTAGATTTGGGAAGTAATGACATTAAATCTCAATTTTCAAATTATATACATGTTTATCATATATTTATATGGACCTTAGGTCTGTGGATCCCTTAGTGTGCATTTTTCATAAGTGATGTTTTATTTTCCATGTGACATCCCTACTTTGTGTGATGTCATTCTATGAGTACAATATTATTTGTTTCATGATACAACATCCTTGTTGATGCTTCCTCCTCGAGAATCTCTTTTTCTTTCCTTAAAATAACTTGCATTATTGACATCATGCAATTATTTTAAGGGGGTCTCTCATAATACACACACTTCACTTCATTGAATTTCAAAATATCAAAAATCTCTATATTTTCATTGTAGCTTGGTAGCATATAAGCCACCTAGCACAATACATCTTGATAGAATATGGGTACTCATATGTCCTACCATTTTCATGTTTATTATACAATGCAACTTGTAGTAACCATGGTAAATCAAAATCATTTGTATGGACTCTAGCATAATATAATTTGCTAGCCATACATATTAAATAATTTATCTCATAATCTTCTTGTCATCTCTCCTTCTCTTTCCCTCTTTTTGAGTGTTGTATTTGTGTGTTTATTTGGATGAGTGTCAATTTTGTGTTTCTCTTATGCGTAATGTAATATTTTCCAGCTAGCATGTTGATATTTTTGTATGATATTTGTATTTATGCAAGATATTCTAGTTGTTCCTGCACATTTTCTTCCTAGGGACATATCAACCTTGATTGAATATTTTGCATCCTCTACAATATCCTCTGGTAATATGTCCGATTATTATTTTTTACTTTAGCATGCATATTTTAGTATATGTTATATTCCTCCTAGAGTGGGGGAAAAATATAGTGTCATAAATTGCATACCCTTGCAATTTTGCATTGCACAATACCCTTTCTTTAGCCTTTTGATATAAACCATTTAATTTTAAAATGTTAGCACCTTAATCATGCATCTTTTTTAATTCCATGTTGTATTCGGTCTTTTGTGTTTGAATTCTTCTGAATGGGAGTGTTTCACACGTAGGTTTGCATGACGTGCTAGCATCTACAAAAAATTGTGATTCGAATGGTCGTTGGAGCGTTACCTTCTCATGATTTTTTTGTATGTAATGACCTTTCATATAGTCGTGTTGAATAAGATCAACCTAACTCATTTTTGAAAATATTTTCTTTTGATTTTTCATACTCTCTTTCAATCTCATGCATTCTCTTATTGAAGCAAATTTTGAAGCAACAATATTATTCACCATTAAAACCAGAAAAAAGATACTATTTGCATCACATGTCACTATCTCTCATTCTTAGTAGAATTCTCGAAGCAACAAATTGCCTTTCGGGAATCTTTGAAACTTCAATGTGATTTCATACTTTATTATCACTATATTTTCTCTCATATTAGCATTGAATGCTTCATGAGTTAATATGTTATTATTAAAATATTTACATCTTTGTCGTAGCATTTTTAATTGGGATATTGCATTTTTTACATATTTTTCAACAAATATCAAAATCTTGGTTTTTGTGGAGGTAGAAATACTAAAATGGGGATTTGACTGAAGCAAGCCCCTAAACAACCAAACCAAAAACATGTTTTTTCCTTTCTTGTGTGTTCAAGTTTTCCATAGAAGGATACACAAAATCTGATGCTATTTCTCCTCATTAACCTTTTTATTTACTTTATGTTTTAATAGTTAGATTGTATTAAGTTACTTTTATCATTTATATATTTCTCATACTATTTGAGTTTTTGTTTTTCGTTGTTGTGTGTGTAGGATAGGATTCTAGAAATTTTGTATTTTCCTTGCCCTCTTTTGTATTGGACAAAAATGTGTCATGAGGATGTTTGTGCTAAGCAATGGTGTTTGAGGTTGAGACTCTATACAACTAAAAAATAATCTTCAAATTATGTACTTTTTGTTTTTGTTGGTTTTATATTGCAATTATAATGTGAAAAAAAATATTTTCACTAGTTCACTGTAGTTATTTATTTAACCTTGTAATAGAAAATTTTATATTTTTACTTTATGTTTCAAGCATTATAGAAAATGATAATATGAATTATTCTCAGAACTATCAATTCATCCTAGTGTATTATACGAAGAACTAATCTTGAGAGTCACAAGTACTTTTTGTAGGTTATATTTTTCATATACTACATTAACTTAAAGCAATAAAGAGAACAACCAAAATTTGACCAATTTTCAAACATATCATGTTCATACAAAGAAAAATATGGTGCATCAAACTCAAAAAAGTTAGTAATGAAAAATGAGCATATAGGTGAAAAAGAGCCACCACGTTACATACACATAGTACCATTACATTGACTAACCTCCTTGCATAGGTTGAGGAGAAAAGTGAATATTTAGAAGGGAAAGAAAGGTACTAGATTGCACTGTGTATTAAGATCCAACATTTTTCTATGGGTGTCAAATTGAAATGTATCTAATTCAATCTCATAGTCAAACTGGGCCATATCATGTTGATACTCAAACTCATTCGAATATTATAGCTTAACATTTTTTTTCATATGTGCATTGTTTCAAAGAGAGAGGTTCAAAATTTAGACATAACACACACATCATCAAAGCAAGAAACCTAGCCTCAATAAAAGAAGAAAACATCATACACATTTGTGCTTTCATCAAGTTTAGTAACAATTAGTGACCAAAATGCATCATCATGTGCCAATATACTTTACATTGTTTGAATCATAGGTATGATTCAAGCCACGATTCAAATTACTAACACAAAGGTCAATATTAGGAGACACCTCAAGTTAAGAACTGAGTTCTTCTATTTGTCCCTCTATTTTAAGTTCTACATTCCTAATGGCTACAACAAAACTATCGTTATCATACTTGCAACAATATTCTTCTACTTCCTTCCCCACTTGAACAAAATCCACTTGTAATTTGTTTTGGATGTAATTGAAATTGAAGAATAAACACCTTGCACCAAAGAAACAACTCATGATTTACATATACTTATGGTCGTTAACACCACCATAATCTTTCAAGGATAGCTCTTTAAACTATAAATCTATGTCCACACTATCATTCCTATCAAAACATTCATTCTCAAAGTGTAAACTCAAGCTACTTGTTTTGTTGAGAGAAAGAATAATGATGGGGTCATTAATGGCATCACAATCCTCAATAACATAACAAGGAACAATATGAAAGACACAATTAAATTCTTTCTCTACAACTTCTCACCGCCATAGTTATCACAAGATGTGAAGTCACAATTTTGTACCTCTTCAATTTCACTCGTAGCCTAATCCAATATCATAGTCTCATCATTATTGCAAGCATTTTCATGTTTTGTATTGCAAGGCTCACTAACACATACTATGCCTATCTCATTGCTACTCATAATAGCCAATCCATTACCAACAAAAATTTCATTTAAGGACAACAAAATCAATCAAAAATAATCTCTTATTTTATGTAGAGAGTAAATCCATCCATAGCACCACTCAAGAATTAAGGGATTAATTTATTTTGGTGTTGCACTAAAACTGGATTTATAGGCCTCATAAACATGATCAATGCAAACTAAATTTTAGGCATGTTCGCTTTAGGGATATGTAAGATGGCAACAATAAACCTATGTCGAAATTCATTACTTGATCTCCCTTCTTTTCATTTGTTATTTATAAATTCTTGGAAAAGAGTTCTCTCCAAGAAGAAAAATTATATCCAAGAAAAATATTAAACCATAATTTTGTGCTTACATGAAGAGATATGTCATATCCCCTTTTTCATAATTTATTCAGTGAGCCAAAATTCCCATTCCATAACTCTAGCATCTCACTTGATCTAATGTTAGGTATCCATTATTCCCCTTCATCCACCATACATCTAACTAAGATACCAACAAAAATTAAGTATGAAGGTAGGGTCAGTCTTCTAAGTCTTTGTACATTTTAATTAGATTTTTGGCTAAATTTAGACTATTTTACAAAAAGAGTATGTGCTTCCGTAATATCTAACACCTCATTAAGATGCTTTAAGTAATCCTCTGAGGGTTTTTTGTAAATGAGGATGTCATCAAAGCAAATAAGAACAAAATTCCTCGATTAATTTATGAACACCTCGTACATGCATGACTAGAAGGTTGCAAGGGCATTCATAAGCCAAATGGTATGGCCAAAAATTATAATACCCATAGTGACATCAAAAATTTGTCTTTTCAATGTCTACCTCACAAATTTTGAACTAATGGTAGCCCAACCTAAGGTATATTTTAGAGAAATAGATTGCTCCATGAAGCTCATTAATTGATTCATCGATCTTAGGGATTTGATAATGATTTTTAATTGTCTTCTTATTAAGAGCTCTATAGTTAATGCGTATTCTCATTATATCATTTTTATTCTTTGTAATAACCAAAGAGGAGGTAAAAGGACTCAAATTAGGCCTGATATGCCCCAAGTTTAGAAGTTACTTTATTTCCTTCTCAATCTCCTCCTTATACCTTATGCGATGGTAATAAGGGGTGACAATGATAGGCTCAACACTTTCCAATTCAATAAAATGTTCAAAACCTCTATCAAGTGGTCTCCTTGGAGGGATCTTACTAAAAACATTATTGTGTTTTCTTTAGATACATTTCACCTCCATAATGTATGCCTCTTTTTCTTTTAGAGAGCTAGTTGTTGATACTATATTTCCCAATCTACGTATATGTGATTGAAAATTATCTCAATTATTTTTGTAGATACAATTCTTGGAACTCCATTCATCATTCCACGAAGTTTCTCTTCCTTTCCTTCAATTTGGAAGTTTAATTCCATGGTTTGGAAGTTCTATGTCATTTACCCCAATGAGTGCAACCACCAAGTACACAAGACCAAGTTAGTGTCTCATGTACTAGCCACATAGAAATCATATTTCATATTGTAATCTCCTAGGGTAAGTGTAGATAACTATTTCTAACCATTTCCTAAAATCACCTAGTACCTTCTCACATCCTAGTTATAACCTGTTTGCATTTCCTAGTCCCCTTCTAAATTTCCCTTTCATTACCTATATGTAATAAAATAATATCTCCAAATATTCCATTTTACATAAAACAATTATAAACCCATTTTATTATCCATTTATCTAGTTCAAATAATAAATAATATCTATTATCTATTCCTAAATGGAAAAATCCAAAATATCCACTCAAGATTCCTTTATAACCCTCTTCATTTTTCCATATCTATTTTTACCTTATGTACACTTATTTATCCAAGATAAATATAAAATAGGAGATAATTATCCTCACCCATTTGTAACTCCCATGAATATTCTTAGCCAATAAATATTCCCCACTTTTTATCATTCAATCTCAATAGTCCATAGAGATTGAATCTCCATCATTCATATTCCTCTCTCCAGCCCTATAAGTCAACCCCTTCATAATTCATTTCTATACTCTCAAATGATCGTTTTTGCAAGTGCATGCTACTAGTTTGGGAAACTTGCATTCCATATAAGAGTATAACTATGACCTATCACAATGGAGGTTCAAACTTTGATTTCTCTTTGTATTTCAATTTTTTTCTTTCATTATTGTTCTATCTGATTGCAACCTTTTATTTGTGTTTATGGGTTTATTTATTGACCTAGCTTGGTTTTTATAGCTTGGTTAAAGGGTCTATATTAAGATTTAGCTAAGATATATTTTTGGTTCATTGGATAGAGAAGGCATCAATAACCATTAGATTGAAGCCTTTAAAGTATTTTATTTTCAATCCTTGCCTCATCACTAGACACTCATCTATGAAATTATGAGTGACACATGTATCAATGAATATACTACTTGTTGTTCCTTTGAAACCTTGTGAATATAAAAATTATTATACCTAGGAGTACTAGAGAGCTTAGTAAATGTGCCTTAAGAGCTTCCTTCTTCTCCCTTTGAATTACCTTCTTCTTTAATCCCTAGTTTGGGTTCTTCATATTCTTTTCTCGATAAATCTTGTTCCTCAGATCTTGATTCATCTTCAGAGATGCTTCAATGTAGTGAAATTTTCCCTTTCCAAGATATATATGCCCAAGAAACTAAGGCTTCTTGCAAGTGGATCATATATTCTTCATTCTCAACTAGTTATTTTCCTCGAGGTCTTGTCTTGAGGGGTAATTCTCAAATTATTGTATCTTCTTATGAAAGGGATTTTCAAGAGGGAAATTATAGAGGTATTGAATGATAAGGCCCTTTTTATTGCCTCCTATAAGGAAGTTGGTTCAAATTCTTTGACCAATCCTTTGATAGATTTAGATAGTACCTTAATGAAAAGTATAGATAGCCTCCTTTCCATGACATCAAGCATCATTCAACTTTTGAAATTTTGTCACATAGTTCTCCACTAACCCATGTAGTTTAAGCTAAGTTAATTCTTTGATGTGTATCTCAACATCCTTTCTATCAAACATCTCAGCTAGTATCCAGCATAACTCATACAATTTTATAGAGCCATGGCCTTGAGTGATTTATCCATGGTATTGCCATTCATGTGTAATACCCTCTAGATACAAGGTTATAAACTTAATAGCCTCATATCCAATCATAGGCTTGAGAGTTAGGTATGTGTCTAATTTATACAACCATGCACAAATATTGCATTCATATTACCCATCATAGGTGGATGAAGTTAAATTACCTAAGTACACTACATCTCTCTTTATGGAGTTTGTTGTTTATTTTCATTTATAAGGCTATTGTTTGATGCAAATGAAAAAGAAACAAGAAATTAGCAAAGAAAAATAAAAACCTACACATTTATACAAATCCTTTTCCACAACATTCTTCTAATTTTATAAATTTAACCCCCCTTTCACCTTCGCAAGAGTTTGACACTAAAAATATCTCCTCTTCTCTTTGAGGCATGGTGGGGATCGTGGAATCATACACTTGAATTTCTCGAGAGTGCTCCATCCTTGAACCCACCATTTCCTTCTTTCTTTTCAACATGTCTAATGGCATATATGATGGTCATTTGTACATTCCCATTGAATTCAATGGGAAAACCATTAGGAGAGTACTTATTGATTCATTTAACATGGTAAATATTATCATGAATAAAATTTCTATATATTCATTAGTTGTATAAGGAGTAGTATAAGAAATTAGAAGTATTTAAATAGACTCGTGATGACCTTGGATTACCTACCATTGGTTTTATTATCCTCCTTGTCTAAGTAGGACCTAAATTCTTGTACATTCCTTTTTATATGATTCCTTGTTTTGATCACTCCCATGTAAATTTGGGGCACTTGTGGCTTAGTTCCACATGAAATTTTTTCCATCATAAGTGTTTGAAGTTCCCTCATAGTGAAGCTATGCACATAATCCACCAAAGTGGATTCCAACCTCTCGCTTTACATGGGAAAACTTCCCTTGATTACCTTTGGCAGACACCCACAAAACCTTTTTGAACCCACATTGATTTCGTATTTAGATCTTATAATAAGTTCAAAGTGGCTCATCTAGCATCTTTGTCGATCCTTCTTTTTAACCTTTCACAACTACTTTCCCTTTGTCACCTTAGAATTATATGGTTCCTCCAATTCTTGTATTTTCCCCTTTGGTAGGTAAAGGAAAGCAATCAATATTTGGGCACCCTCCCATTTCTTCATTAGTATTGTGACCTCTATTGGTGGTATATGTTATCTCCTTATCCTTTTTGGCTATAGGAGGAAAGACACCTTTGTTGTGTAGACCTACCCCTTTGACTCCTTTCTCTTTTGTCACTACTTCAATTTCTTGGTGTGTCCCTCTAATAGTTAGAGGAAAGCAACCCATATTGTAGGACCTTCCCTATGCACTTATGGCTCCTCACCCTTCAATAGTTGTTCTAGTTCCTTCACTTGCCTCCTTAATAGCTAAGGAAAAATAACCCATGGCGAGCAATCTCCCTCATGCTCCCATGTTCTCTCAACTCATGGTGTTTTATTTTGTTCCTCCTCCTATCCCTAAGATAGAAGAAGGAAATAAACTTTATTGGTAGAACCTCCTCCTATCTCTAAGATAGAGGAAGGAAAGAAACCTAATTAGTAGACTCTCCTCCTCCTCCTCCATTCGAGTCTCAAACCTGCACATGATGAAACCAATTTGTGAGAGATTACAAGTGACATAATATTCCATGGCTAAAGAGTATGTCACCCTAGAGGACCCCAATCCAAATAATCTCCCTCCAATGTATTTTATTCCTAATTTTTTTCCACCTTTCTCAACCATTTGCTCAACATAAAGCTATTATTATCTCCACTCATTGTGTGCTTCCTTCAAATACAATTGAGAGGAACCCCAAAAGGGGTCATGTAATCATATCCATCCCTTGATCCTCCTATTCTCCTCAAGATCTCCAATATTCCTCCACTAGATGAACCTTTAGAAATGCCTAATATTTGTGTCATGTCTAGTTCCACCCTTACATCTTTAGTTCCATTTCAATGTACCCACTAGTACGTCTTCCCACATACCCTAATATAGCTTGCCAACCAATGTACTTAATATGACCTACCCATCATAATAATTTTTAGTCACCCTACAACCTAGTTTGTACTGCTTCTAATTCATGAAGGTACTGTAGTGTTCCTAGCATAATACAACTTGCTAGCCCTAGAGCCATACTTGACATTCCTTCCCAAAAATGTATCATTGAAAAATGCCTCTTCATTTCATTTCCACATTTCTCTCTATTTACCTTCTTGTGTGTTTGTTGTATGTTTTCTTATGTGTTTGTTCATAGCATATTTTCTTTCATATGTGTTTATGTATATTTTTAGGCTATAGAATTTTGCTAACATATTGATTTGGTATATTTTATTTTATTATAATTTCATTCCTTATGTAGGATGTTTATTTTCTAATGTATTTATCTTGTAATTTCTTAGCCCGAGGGTATAATCACCATGCTTGAAGATTATACATCCTCTACATTATCCTTTTGGGGTAGGGTGATCCCACAATAGCGGGTTACACTTTTTGGCCAAACTTGACATTGAATTGAACTTTTTTAACTAAATCTTCACTTCCAGAAACCTATAGCTGCTAAACCATGAGGAATTTGAAGATGATGCAAACTAGTGATTTGTGAAATTTTGTCTATAGATTCTAAATATATATTTAAAAAAAAAATTGAAATCAAATTGCATTTCTTTTTCCATCTCCTTCAAAAACTAGTTTTTAACAACAAACACCATTTTTAAAGAGTGGTGTTCATCGTATAACACATAAAAAATTTTCTACGAAGGATAAAATTCTAATTTTTTCAAATTTAGATTTGTAACTATGATATCTAGCACCTTCATTTGGTTTCATAGTTTTTTATTGATTTTTTTTTTCTTAAGTTTTGAAGTCAAACCAACCAATTACAATTTAGACATAGGTGGACCGTATAACACAACTTTTTTTGTATGTATTGAAATTCATTTTTTTTTGTTGGATCAAGGACATCAATACCAAGCACCTAGATTTTTTTATTTTATTTTTTATAATCTACTATTTTTCCACATCTGCAAAACAAAGAGCTTGATTTTTTGTGAAAACCCTATGTTTAAGTAAACTAAAAAAATACATAATAAAATGAAAATATATTAAAATTATACTTGATGGAGAGCTCATTTCGAGGATTATAATCCTCTAGCTAGGTTTTTCAAGTTGATTCCATTTTCATCCTCAACCTGAGCTTCAAAAACCAAAATTTTGCATAAAATTATAGATGGAGGGGGCAAGGGCAAAAAAGGGGGGTTCAAGTGAACCCCCCTAAATTAATATTAAAAAATGTGTTTTTGAGGAAACCCCTTTAATTTATTAATAAAATATTGCCTTGATGGGGTTCGAGTGAACATGCAAACAAATAGGGGTTCGCTCAAACACCCCTATTCAAGCGAACCCCAAAAAACCCCCTTAATTTTTTTTGGAGCGCCCAAGAAATTTTTCTTCATGAATGCAATTGTAACCTACTTATATGGGATCACCTAGTATCATAAGTATTTACTTTTCAATATTTTATTTATTTACTTTAGTGTTCACATTTTAATATATTTCATAAGCTTGATAAAGTGGGGGAAAAATGTAACATCAAAAATTGCATAACCTTACAATTTCACATTGTATTTGTTTTGGCATCCTAGCCTTCTCCTTTCTAATGCTAAAGGTCTAGTATTTTTAGTTTTATTTTTCCTTGTCTAGGTGTTTTTGGTGTCTTAGTTGTGTTTTTCCTAGTATGTTGGAATTTTGTTTAGCTTGAATTGTCTAAACACTAGCACTTCACATGAATGTCTGCATGATGTGCTAGCATCCCACAATAATTTATTTTTGGTGAATATTTATAGGAAGTTTTAATTTCTATCATTTGGTAACCATATTAAAGAAATTTACAATGGCTAGCACCCCTTTTTTCTCCTCTTTGATTGAATTTAAACCCTAATTCCTTCATTGTATTACTCTCGTAGCAATATTCTTGCACTCTTGTACTCTAGATCTCTATACAAACATATTATGAATTTTTTTTGAATCTCTCTATTGTTACCATCTTTTTCCACTAATGTGAAGATTGTTATTGTATTCTCCAAATTATTCGAGGTATGATAGTAACATTGCAACAAGTAGTGAGGTCTTCTTTGTTTCTAACACAACTTTTGTGAGGTGATACTGTTCTTAAACTATTACTCCAACTTATTGTTTTCTCATTGTTCGTGTATTGACCTTTGTGCTTGCATATTTGGCATTGTGGTATAAAACTCTTGCTTAATTAGAGTTATATTTTCATTCTATTCTAGCATAGTTATTTCGTTTGAATTATATCTTGTATTTTACCTATTATTATAAAAAGGCTATTATAGAGTCAGAAATATCAAATTAGGGGTTTGACCTGAAGGAAAACTCCTAATCAACCACACAAACATTTTCTTTTCTTTTGCAAGCAACATATTTCATTGAAGAGGAATATTTCCAACCTTGCATGGATTTGATCATATCTCTACTTCTTTATTTTATCTATTATTTTGTCAACATATTAGTTATAAAATAGTTCAAATGCTTGTTATTTTACTCTCCTGGTCACTAGTAATGTTACACCCTGTTGTGTTGTTACCTATTTACTATTACCTTGATGGGTTAAAATGCTTAAATATATGATTGTGTTTTGTATATGAATCTTGATTGAAATATGATGAATGAATGCTTAATTCAATTTGATATTTTATAATGTTTTGAAGATGAAAATATGTGCTGCATGTGAATGTAATGTTATCAGCTAACTACTATTGTGATGCACTAAGTTAAATGCAGGGACAAATTTGAACCTCCAGAAGAGAGGGGGAGTATCACTTAGGAGAAGAACTTGGTCTAGTAACCCTTGATGAGCCTAATTGAGCATATACACACTCACATCCTAGTTGGTCTAGTTGAATTAAGATAGTTCAGGAAACGGTAAGTAACCTTCTGTCAGGGTTTGAGTATGTTTTGTATTGGTATGTGGTTTTAGTCCTTGAATGTTCCTGTTTGGGGTTATGTGATTGATCTTTGTGTTAAGTATAAGTTCTCTTTCATATTCTGGTTTATATAATAATTAATGGATATATACATGGAATTTATATATATGTATGTATGTGCATGTCTCGAATAACTCATACATATGAATATATACGTACTCATGTATACATAGGTAGATGTACTTACGCATATTCATGTATGGATATATCATGTGCATGGGAGTATTGATTGGAAAAGCAAGACATATATATACATGTTATGTATATGTGCACCAATCGATGAATATGTGAACATATGTGTTTAAGTATGGATATTAAAATAATACATAATATATATATTAATATATGTATATAATTATAGGGGCGACCCTTTGGTGAAATGGTGGGGCTTATTGCCTGTAGAGCCAACAACCAAGGTTCAAACCTCGTGGGGTTGTTCTCTACCGCGTTAACAAATGGAGTCCACGTACCCTTGGTGTTAAGGGGAGACCCTTTGGTGAAATGGTAGGGCTTCTTGCCTGTAGAGCCAACAACCAAAGGCTCACACCCTTAATATCATATACTTTTTAGTGGGTGGATGGGTGGGCTCCCTCCTCGCCCCCCACACAGACAATGGATGTCTAAGTGGCCGTGTGGTGGGGTGTGAGATGGACGAGTGGCATTCGGGTCGGGCGTTGGTAGTCACACCAACCTACCAAATTTAGCGGTATGCGAATGGCAATGGAAGGATTAATCGGCCGCCTTTTTGCTCGGACAAATTGAAGGGAGTCTAGGGGAATGATGGGCTCAATTATCACGACGTCGGCTGGGGGACACGTAGCACATGGCCTACCTTATTCTGTGCGTGGACGTGCCGAGTGGTAAGCACCATAAATTGCATTGATCACAGGTTTGCGGGGGAGGAATTTCCTTTCATGCGAAGGACAGATTTGCAAAGCCCTTAATCTGTATCCGTATACGATGACTGACGGTTCATTATTGAGGTTTCATGTTAAATTTAGGAAGCCCATTCCTAAATTTAGGTTCGGCTCCCTGGTTTTTGCTTTTATGTTTTTGTTGCAGGGTGCTCCGGGCGCATCTTCGGCAATGGCGAGGTTGTCGAAATCGAAGTTCACCATTATTATATCTGCGGAAGGTCTTGAATCCTTCGGGGTCGACACCCCTGTTTCTTTAGTGGCAACAGAAAGGCAAATTGCCTTTCGGGAGGTAACGAACCAGCGTCTCAAACGAATCTTGCTCGAAGATGATCTGGCGACGGTTGCGGCAGTGAAAATGGTCCTTGGAAAGGAACATTTAGAGCGAAAATAATTTGCAAGGGACAATGCCCAAATATCATCCAGGTTTCTTGCTTCGCTCTTGGATATTGCTACCCCGAAGTCAATGGCTAAGGATTTGTTGGTGCGACTGTTTCGGAAGGACTTGCTCGGGGGCATCGACACTACTCTGAAGGCGGCTCTCTTGGGTAAGGGCATACCACGCCCTGCGGACTTGGCCACTATGTGGGACTCGGATGACGCTATCAAGATTTACCCTTTTCTTTTGGATCTCAAAGGCTCCGAATTGTCCCGGCATCGCACACTTGCAGACGTGGCAGTGGAGTTTTTGAAGAAAAGAGTGAAGATAGTGCCAGTGGAGGGAACGGACTGGGTGGAAGGTTTTGTTTGTTTTGCAGATGTTAATGGCTTCTGGTGATCAAGTGGGGTACGGTTGTCTATCTGGTTTCTTGCTAGTTTTTGCCTTGTTACTCGCTGTATCTACGAAATGGAGTTAAGTTTTTGTAAGTTTGCTGAAAATTGTCTCTGTTTTCATCTTCTGATCGACGCTTCCAATATGGAACTGGGTAGTTATCCACCATGTCAGTTTTTGAATGTTTGAAGGTCATTAATGTAACATTCCTGCATAGCAGACGCCTGTATACTTTTATTATTATAAATAAAATCAACACCTTACGTATCAAAAAATATATATATATGTATATAATTATGTTAATGTAAATGTATATACATATATATTAATATACGTATATATGTATGTATATATAATTATTTTGATATATGTTTATATAAATATTTAATTGGAAAGTAATGCATTTAATTAATCATGTGAATATATTTATATATTAATATATATATATATATATATTATAAAAGATATAATATATATATTAATAATATATATATATATATATATTAATATATATTATATATTATTTGATATATATTAAAAGTGCTTTGTAATGCACATAGTACATTATTATGGCACTGGCATATATATTATAATGACCAAAGCTTAATGTTGCACATATAGTGCATGAAGGGAATAAGTCAAAAGACTTATGAACAATGCATAAAGTGAAAGCAAATGCTGATTCAAACATTGTTGACTTTGTCAAAAAGTTGCGCATGAAATAAGGCGCATAGAGTATGAAGGTGGCACTATATTTTGCAGAAAGTGGTAACTAAAATAAGTTTGTTTCCTATGCCATTATCCAAGCAAAGCCTTCTGATAAACATGAGACTTAGTCTCAAGCATGAGTTGGTTGAGGTAGTCAACTTATATTGCAACAAGGAAACCTATAGGTTGCATTATTTGAGTTTAATCTTTGCTGTCATCAAGATATGGGCAACTCATTCTTAACTAAGAAGCTGGACTATTTAGGTGTTTGCAATCTAATGTTTTGATTAGCCACCTCTCACCTCTTGAGCCTAGTCGATTCATGTAGAATAGGAAGGTGGCAGATTTGGTAGCTTATTTGTAGCAATAAGATGCTCAAATTTTAGTATCTATAGAGGTATCCTCTCTACCCTTTGTTACAATTATTCATTTTGATTTCCTTATTCATTATTCTATTGTAGTTTTCTGAGCAAGCATAATTTGAGAGTTTTTGGTGAGAAAGAGAGTTGTCTTTTTGAGTTTTCAATTGTTGAAAACTTTGTGAAGAGGCTAGAATTTGGAGATAGGTTGGGCTTAGAAGAAGTAGCAATTGTGATTATGAAAGTTGAATTTGGAAAGTAGTATTATCAGTTGGAATTATAATCTAGGCATTGCTGATTTCTATTCCTCTATTATTTATGTTTTAAAGGTTATTTGTTTATAAATTCCTTTGTTTGGGAAGGATTAATTTTGAAAGCATGATAGGATTATTTTTGTCAACTTGATTTATTTCCTAGCTTGGGATAATCTTGTGT
This sequence comes from Sequoia sempervirens, assembly GCA_007258455.2. Lineage (NCBI taxonomy): Eukaryota > Viridiplantae > Streptophyta > Pinopsida > Cupressales > Cupressaceae > Sequoia > Sequoia sempervirens. The sequence continues at coordinate 3,623 of VDFB02149058.1, read as the reverse complement.
GATTCATGGTTGAGTCTTGAATTGGTGAAACCCTTTTATTTGGGAATACATATATATACTATATTGGAATTTGCATGGCTCTAATGCTACTAAAACTATACATAGTTTTTCACGACTATATAGATGTTGCATGAAAAGTGAAATGTGGAATATGTTGCTATCTTGTAGTACTTTTATGAAAATATCATTTTTGAACATGGGTGGTTAGCATGGTTGTTTCTGGGGTTAGAGTAATCCATGGGAAAGGATGTAATCCAGTTAATCAAGTTTTTATGACTTGGTTATACCTTAGGTTAGAGTAATCCATGGGAAAGGGTGTAACCTAGTTATTTATTTTGTCAAGTCTTGGTTATTCTTGGGTTAGGATAATCCATGGGAAAGGGAATAACCTTGTTGGATAGTTTGTTATGTCATCACCTTAGATGGAATGTGTGTTATGATTGGAATGGTCAATACCAAATCAAGCTAAAGAGTGGGTGGACAGATGAATTGCACTCAAAGTACTGGGTGTTGAATTCTTTGGCCAAAGTAGTGTAAGTAGCCACTATTTACACTATCAATTCACTGTGATCCAAAATTGCATACTAGGCAGGAAATCATACATGAAGGTTGTAGCCAATGTATGGTAGCTCTAGATATGTAGGACACAACACTATGCTTAGGAAGGTCAGGATTATGGGGTCACAAAACCAATCTCTTCATTGAAGGGTAGGGCCATCTTACCAATTATGTAGATGTGAGGGGGACCGCAATAAGTCCATGGTTGGTGGAAAAGTGCTTGAGTGATGCTCTCCCTCATATAGTTGGTAGCCAGGATTTAAGGATGTTGTGCTAGTTTGGGACACCTAGAATGTATGCACCAACATTGGGGACACCTAGATCATTGTATTTTGTTTGTATATCTTTATCATTAAGCTCACAGAAGCTATGAATGTAAACATATATCTCTTTCCTTATTGAGAAATTGAAAATGGATAATATCATCATGAAACTATGTAATGTGAAATTGTTACTTGAAATATTATAATAATTCTTTGTTATGCAATGGGAAAGTTTGAAATGGTTATGTTTCAAATGTGCATCTTGTTATTCAAATGAAAAAGAAATTTTTTATTGCAATAATGTTAATAGTATAAACTGTTCTTTTGTGGGTAAAACATAGTAAAAAAAATGGGTAGAACAATGGGCATGTTACAAGTAATATAATGATATTTTTTTCATTTCATTTCTATGGATGTAGGCATGATTTTTAAAGCATATTTATATTATAGACTATTCAATCATACCAAACTATAATGCATCACATAGGCATCAATGCTAAGCACTGGTGTCCAATCTAGAAAGCTCCAAAATTTGGTGTCAAGTTCCTTTTTGATATTCCTTTTTAATTTTATTCTCTACTTTTTATTTTTGTTAGGCTTTGATTAGATAAGAAGGGAAAGGGACCTAATCCTGTGGTTACAAAGTCAAAACAACAAACAAAGAAATAGGCTAGGGAAAACAACACCAACCCCCATAAGGAAATAACATCAAAATAGCACACAGGCCCAGTAATCCAAATTGCAACCACAAAGCCATCATCAGCTTAATCAAAAACAAAATCCCCAAATTAATCCCCAAAATAGTGCACAAACCATTTATGAGGTTAACCAAAGTCCAGTAGGTATGAAACCATAACATAACTATCATGAAATAACAGTCAAGGATAATAAAACTACGTACAAGTAGATTCAAAGTAGCCATTTAATCAGAGTAGAAAGATAAGTCCTAAGGTCGTACCCAACATAGCATGATGCAAGAGTCCATTGGTTACCTTTATAATCTCTCACCACATGATTCCACCTTATAGCATATGAGACATGTCAAACAACCATCCACAACACAACACCCACTCACCATAGCCTCCCCAAGGGAGAAAAAGACAACCTGAGAAACCAACCAATTATTGTAGATTTCAAAACAATTTGAAACTAATAGATCATGAGCCAAACATCTCGCATCACTCTTAACTCTTAGAGAACCCAATTCAAATCTAAACACAACAGAAAAATTGAAGAAGTAGATAAACTCCGTTGACCAACTTACCTCTCCACCTCTATAGGAGAAGTTACTATGGGAACCCTGTCCACTACAACAAAGAGTCTCCAACATACCCGAACTCCACCTCAATAGGAGTGGTCTCCTCCTCAAATGGAGCTACAAGGGAGAATACTTGTTGAAGAAGCATAAGCAACCCACCCCTCTCTCATAACCCATATCCACCTCCATAGGAGAGGTCTCCACCTCTAAAGGAGAGGACTCCACCTCAATAGGAGACATCATCTTTAGAGATAGGAAGGTAGCACACACCCCCATAGAGAGAATGCACATAGTAACCATGAGAAACAAGAGCACCTGGGCCTTCAACAAGAACCTTGAGAGCAACTCCACCAATAGAGACATCAACAAGCCTTGCCTAAGTAAGGTAATAATTTCAAGAATGAAACCCACAAAGGCATCCTCCCACATCACAAACAACTTCCCCAAAATAGCTTTGAAGAACATCATCACACTTAACAAAGAAATATGTGAAACCTGAGGGTAATCAACACCTTTGGAATACAACAACAAACCAACAAAGGGGGGAACCCTTCTAGTAAGGAGGACAGTAAAGGCTTCCTCATACACCATGTTCATCTTTTCACAATTATCTTGAGAGATAGACGAAACATAAACCAAGATAGAACACCTTTCGAGCTCAAAAAAAAGGAGCCAAAAATCAAAGAGAAGGACTAAAACCAACAACATGGTTAAGGCAAAGCATAGCAATAGGAGAGGAATAACTGAGCCATACCACCACAACCTCAAAGAAACCCAAGCAACAGGAATGACAAAAACCCACATAGGCCCTCTAAGGCACATAGGAGAAAGCAACAAACTCCATCCCCATAGGAGAATAAAGGACAATTGCACCGAGAAAGACATAGTAGGAGACATGCACACTGTAGCCAATAGAACAATAGTCTCCCAACCAAACAAAGGCACACCAAAAATTGGAGCACCAACACCACATGACAGATCCAAAGCAACAACCAAGGCTCCCCCTAGCCCAAGAATGCCCTCCTTCCAACAACATGAATCATCAACAGATAAAAGTCAATAGAGCAGAGCACAAATGACTCAGAAAACATACCCGAACCGTAACTTTTCAAATAATGAAAATACTGAGCACAACAAACTATTCCCTCAAGGAGATGTTGTAGAGAAGCTAAGCAGAAGAAACTCCAAGGCTTTCCAGGGCACCACAAATGACAACACAAGATACTTCTCCCAGTCGCCCTTTCACCAACAAATATATAAGCAACCAATGGCCAAGCCTAGGCGTCGATCAAAGTCAACAAAACATCAACCAACAATAGAGAAGGAGAAATGTTGCATTATGGGGGAGAAAGCAATAACATAACGCGTGTCCACCAAAGGCAACAAAACAATGACCAACAACAGAGTAGGAGAAACGTTGCATTTCAAGGGAGAAAGCAACAACAAGATGCAGTCAATGAAGCAGGATCCAAACTGATAAAGCCTTGAAACCTTTGTAAAAGCAAATCCCTCAAGGAGACTTTGAAAAACAAAAATAGAGAAAA
>VDFB02149057.1:0-10081 GCA_007258455.2 Sequoia sempervirens | reverse complement strand
TTTTTAGTAAATTCTATTTCTGGCAGTGTTCCTGTTGGTTTCGGCATGGTTGACTTTCTACTTCAGACTGATCAGTTGGCTTGCTCATTTATGGCTTCGGGGCACAATTGGAGAGATAAGTCGAGCTATTTAATTAAGGTCATGTTTTAATGTTATATTTTAACGTTGACCCCCTTGGCCTAGCTTCTTCACTTTAAGTCTTTTTAAAAGATGTTCTTTATGGGTGGCGCTTCATTGAAGGGAAATAATTATATTGCTTATTAAGAAGCTTAACCCAAGCTTAAAGTGGACGCCAATATTAAAGGTGATGAATTTAATTAAAAAGGTCAAAATTGGGGCTTTGAAGAAAGGGACGCCATCTATTGGAGGATTAGGGTTTGACTCTGAAAGGAAGATTAGGGTTTCGAGAAGGTCAACGGAAAATTATATAAGGAAGCCTTTGGTTCTCTTTTCATCATCTTTTGTCTACAGAATGTTATGCTGCTGGTTTGGCTCTGGGATTGCTTCGAGGAATGTAAGCCTCCTAGCTAGGCATTGCTTCTCGCTTGAAAGATAGCGACTAGTGGTGAGATAGTGATAGATTGAATGTTTTAGTGTGAGAATTCTGCATGTTAGTCTTTGTGAGGGTTTGTAAATCAGATTTCTGCATATTAGAGAGATTTTAGAATTGCATTTTCATTATAGCAGATTGTCTTTTCATTCATAAGTCAAAAAATACAAAAAGTATCATTCTGGGCATTGTTTAGATCCATCTGTCTGTGAAGGGCGCCACTTATCTGTAAGTTGCAGATTTTTTAATGAAGGTCTGAATTTTTAAAGGCAAATCGAACTTCTTGCTGGGCCGTACCATCTATCCTTGTCTTGAAATTCGTGCATAAATAATATAGAGTCTTTTGACTGGCTTTCAGTGTTCTATTTTAGTCGCCACCTTCTTAGGATCATATTGCTTTTCGTCTCGTGGAATTTGGTTGAGTTTGGAGTGAGTTGTGAGGAATTTTAGAAATTGCTGATGTTCTGGGTATGCGGAAAACAAGACTGTCACAAATCAGATCGGGTTAGGTTTAATAGAGTTTTTGATCTAAGCTGTTATTCGAAGGAAACTCAATATATATTGTCGCAGCTCTATTCATCTCTTGATTACTTTCATCTCTTGATTCACATTGTTAGCAAGGCATTATCTTTCATATTGTAAGCTGACAGTAGTACTGACAGCAGTTATTATTCTTGCTTATCATGATTTGTAATGCTCAACTTTACATTCAGTAATTGCAATTGTATTTCCTTTACCTCCGCCTATGGTAGCTCCTTTCCCACTCCGGGTTAGAAAGCACATTCTGGGTGTCGAGTACTTTCAACATTCTAGATTATTTCTCTTCAAAGCATTGTAATTCTTAGCACTCCGCCATATGGTCGCCTCAACTCCATTCTGGATTGGTAGCACATACTTGGTGTTGAGTTCCCTTTCAGTACTTGTAGTGGTAGAAGATCCTCTGACCATATGCTCGCCATCATGGCGCCATTCTTGGTTAGAGTTCCTTCCAGTTCTGTTTCTGCATTCAGATCCTCTGACCAATGCTCACACCTTGCCCACATCGGGATCCTGGTGTACATTCTGGTTAGAGTTGCTTCAGCATCGTTTTGGTTTAGAGCTAACCTTAAGTGCGCCTGCAACTGTTATTGAAAAACGAAAAATTTGGCTCGAATATTTTAGGTAGATGCTGGTCAGTCCCTCCTCACAATGGCGAGATCTAGAGAAAGAGTATCATCAGAGAGAGGTGCAGCAAATTTGATCAAAGCATCTTTAGAGAAAACTGTTGCACATGCCACTTGTTTGATTTTAATGATTTATTGTTGTTTGACTTCCTTGCTTTGTCTCATCATATTGAATGGTGTTTAAATGGTCTCACAATGCATGTGTCACTTTCACATTTCATTAGTATTATATAAATCATGGTAATTTGGTGAAAGGTAAATAATTCCTTGTAGTTATTATTAATTTGTAGTTTGATTTCTATCATAGTGGGACTAACAAGCTAGACCATGTTGGCCAAGTGAACCACCATTGTGCTAAGTTGCATTTTAAGGTGTCAAGGAATACATGAATTCTTAAATTAACTTCATCCCTTAGGTGTTATCGTAATTCACTACACATCATTTTATTTGGAATGTCCCTTTGATAATAAGGCTGCACACTTATAATCCATACATATGGAGTGAAGCAAGCTTTTAAATGGTATTATAATGCTTCTGTACAACTTTTGGGCATTGACTATTGTTTGAACCATGTTACAAAAACTTACATACAAACACAGCCCGGCAAGTTCCTCGCTGGATAACTCGCAGCCAAATCAGTGCAAGTATTCAGTGAGTAACTCACCGAAAATATTGCCAAACACTGCAAGTCAATGAGAAAAACTTGGTTGCTGCAGAAAAATAATAGTCTGCCCATTAAAACCCTCAAAATGCTTCACTTTTCACACCTTTTCCTTCTTGAGATTTCAACCTAATGATTTGAGCAAATTATATTTGTTTGTAGTCGATATTCAGCAATTCCAAGTGACCATTGTTAAAGTTTTAGCTCAGAGGAACTTCCACACAAGTTTAGTGTGAAGGTGTGGGGAGTTCAAGTAGTTCGAGTTATTCTATTTTATATTTCACTTTTGAGGATTAAAGTGAAAAAAATTTATTTAGCTAAATAAGTCTAAAAAAAGTGTAGATAAATATTTAGACTTATCTTCCATCTTGTCTTTATAACTGATAAGGATGCTTTTGTGAGTAAAGCTGACTTTTGGAAGATAAGATTTTTAACTAAATTAGTATATAAAGATAGGAGCAAGATAGAGAGATTGTAACATACTGAGTACAGTGTATTCCCCTGCAGCTGTGAGTTGTATCAATTGTAGAGGGAGCCACCTTGTAAGTTTTTCAAAGGAATGAAAGACTGGTTTAAAGGTGTAATTATCTGTGTATGCTTCTACATTTGAAATTTGAAATTATTATGTGATTGATTCAATGTTTTTTAACATTAGGAAGTTAGTCACCAAGGTTTGAAATTTTCTTCATGGTATCAAAGCTCAGGGTTTAAAAACCAAAAGTGCAGATTTGTTTGGAAATCACATAGGCCAGTTTTGTGAAAAATCAAGTAGGTATTTTCTTTCAAAAAATCGTAGGCCATTGTTTTCCAAAATATTGTGATCTTTTGTAAACAAAATCATAGGTTGTTTCAAATGAAAATTGCAGCTGGTAGGGATAAAAAATCGTGGATTTGTTCTACAAGAAGAATTGCAAGTATTTTTGAAGAAATCGCAGCAGAAAAGATCAAAAGAAAATCACAAAAGTTCTTTTAATGAAATGTAGGGATTTTTATATGTAAAATCGCAATCTACAATAAGTTAAAAATTGAAGATTTTTTTCTGTGTTTCAAAATTCGTGACAGCTAGCCACACTGTTCGGGCAGAATAGCTAAAAAAGTTTCACATTCTACAGGGTTTACAAACCAGTTGGCCAGGGAAGCTGTAACCATTGTATGCTGTTTGTTTGTTTTGCTGATGTGTTTGTGTATGTTTCAAATGTGTTTTTTCAATGATGCATAACAACATAGAGACTATTGCAAACAAAGAGGGAAACTAATAGATAACAATGCCTTCCAATAGAGATAGCAACATATATTAAGAGCATTTGTTTTCAGATTGAAATCAGAAAATTACAATGCTATTTCAGACCTGAAATATGAAGTTTCAGACCTGGTAAAGGACTTATGACAGCCGCAATATAACATCTATCTCCTCCAAACTCCTCAATGATGATGTGCCAAAGCCCCTATGATCTCCAATGCCTCCATACAGCTACTCAAACGCTGGAAACGAACTGACAAAGAGGTTTATACAACAGTAAACCCCTGTCAAATGATTCCCAGAAATGGTACGGCCCCAAGAGAGGGCGATTTGGCCTTAAAAATCAAATCTTCACCGAATGCCCCAAACAATAGCTTGAAAGATGGCACCCATGCATGAGAAATCCAATGCACCAATACCCAAAACAAGGTGCCAAATGCAAATGGAGCTACAAATAGTTTTGTCCTTCAGCCACTGGTAAAAATCAGAGTTTCCAGAACTTGTGATGATGCATATCAGACCTCAAAAATCATTCCAAACACCCACTAATCAACACCAAAATAAACCACACCAAACCAAACTCACACCAACAAACCCACATCAAAAGACTACAAAAATCTTCATCTTTTCACTCCAAAAATACTGAAAACCATTAAACTGTTGAAGCCCTAGGTGATTCCTAAGATAGAACCAAACCAAATCCAGCTAGGGTGGATCTCTCACCACTAAAACCAATCCCAAATGATGAGGGTTTTCGTCCTCAACACGCAGCAGCAGTATTCTGGAAATAATCCAGCAGCATCCTGTTATGTCGTCAACTCAACCATATGCAAATGAGGCCCAAAAAGAAGTTTTATAGAGTCGATAGGAAATTAGGGCAAACATTTTGAATCCCCATTGAACATTCCCTCCAAAAGCCAACGACCCCCTTTCATGAGCACTTTATTTTTAATAATTTAAAAACACCTTATACCTCCCTTGGGTGTCCAACTCCATAAGGAAACTATTTTGCTTTTGTTGCTTTTTAAAACAACGTTAAGTTATTACATTAGGCTCCAAGGTGCTTTTTGCATGACCCCCTGACCCCTTCACTTAAGTTAAAGTAACTTTAATAAAATAACTTAAGTGAGAAATACAAATAACAATTAAATCAAACCTTAGTCATGCCAACGCCCAAAATGGAAATAGACACTCTGAAGTAGCCTAGGCCAGGACCAGTTACCGAAAATAGACTTACTATTTATAGCAACTGCTGAAAATAGTAAATACTCCAAAACATCAAACTAGCATGAAAACTGAGAACACTGTGACTTACTATAAATAGTAAGTAATGGAATTGGCCCCCTACTAAAAATAGAAAGTCCTCCCTAAAACACTGAAAACCACCACATAAGGAAACTGGCTCTGAGTCTCCTTACCTACGAGAACTCTAGAATAGGCTAAAGGAAAATTCCACTACTAAGAGGCAAGGAGGGGGCATTACAGTCCTCCCTCCCCAAGATTGTTTGTCTGCAAGCAATTGCAACACAGGGTGTTGTAAAATATGCTCATTCTCCCATGTGGCATCCTCAATTGGCAAATCCCGCCATTTCACCAAGTACTTTGTAATAACTCTCCTCCTGACGGTATGCTCTTTGAAATCAATCACTACCTCTGGAACAAGCACCAATTTTTCCTCTTCATGCAATGGAGGAAACACTGTTGAAGGAGTCACATTATGCTCAAGCGCCTTCTTGAGGTGTGACACATGAAAAACATTATGCACCTTACTCCCCTCGGGTAACTCGAGCTCATAAGCCACCTCCCCAACTCTCCTGGTGACTCTAAACGAACCATAGAAACGAGGCTTCAACTTCTTTGCCCCACTCTTCTTGAGAGTGGACTGTTTATATGGCTGCAATCTCACATACACCATGTCTCTCACCTCAAACTCCTACTCAATACAGTGTTGATCAGCGTACAACTTTTGTTGATTCTGTGCATGCTAAATGTTATCCCTCAATGCCTTCATAATGTCCTAACTCTCCTACAAGAAATCCATAGCTTTAAGCACTCTACAATCACCAAACAACAAATCAATAAAGCTAAAAGCTTCATAACCATATAAAGCCATGAAAGGGGACATCCTGATAGACATGTGAAATGTGGAGTTGTAGCAAAACTCCCCTAAGTGCAATCATTTTACCCATGCTTTCTGCTGCCCTAAAACATAGTTACATAGGTAGCCTTCCACCCATTTGTTGACTATCTCAATTTGTCCATCTATTTGGGGGTGGTAACTACTGCTAGGAATCAAATCAATACCACAAAGTTTGAAAAACTCCTTCCAAAACAAGCTCATGAACTTGCCATCCCTATCACTAATGATGTTCTTAGGTGCCCCATGAAGTCTAAACACTTCCCTAAAAAACAAATCTGCCACCTATAACACTATATACCCTGCTGCAATAGCAAAAAAGTGAGCAAATTTGGTCAAACAGTCCACCACAACATAGATACAATCCTTCCCTTGCACCTTGGGAAGCACTGTAATGAAGTCCATTGAAATGCTTTCCCACTTCTAAGTAGGAATGGATAATGGTTGTAGTAGACCAGCAGGGTAAGTAAGCTCATTTTTATTTTTTTGGCACACTTGACACTCACGAAAATATTTAGTGATGTCCTCTTTCATACCCTTCCATGAGAACCTCTCACGGATCTACCTGTATGTCTTGTAAAATCCCGGATGGCCAACCATAGGAGTGTCATAAAAGGTCTTAAAAATTTGCTCTTTCATCTTGGATATAGGGACCAACAGTATCCTCTCCTTAAAGAAGATCAAACCATCCCTTACTTTGTACTTGTCATCTTGCAAAGTCCCATCTAAAATGTTGTTGGTAAAGGCATTTTTAGCATAATCAACTTGTAACCCTTCTTTTCAATCTGCTGCTATCTCAGAAAAAGAGCATAAATGAGGTCTTCTAGACAGTGCATCAGCCACCACATTTCGTTTCCCTTTGACATATTCGATGTCAAAATCATAAGCTTGGAGTTTGCTAACCCACTTTTGCTGCCTTTCACTTAGATCCTTCTAATTTAAGAAATATTTCAAACTGTTATGATCAGTTTTAACAATAAATCTGCCCCCAACAAGGTACTTACCGTACTTAGCCAAAGCATGCATTATGGCTAACATCTCTTTATCATAAATAGAATAACTTTTTTCACTTCCCCTCAACTTCCTACTCTCATATGCAATCGGGTGCTTATTTTGCATGAGGACAGCCCCAATACCATCCCCCGGAGCATCATATTCAAGCTCAAATGGTCTAAAAAAGTCAGGAATTGCCAAGACAGGACATGAACTCATCAATTTTTTAAACTGATCAAAAGATTTTTGTGTTGATTCTGACCAAGAGAAAGTCCTCTTCTTAGTCAAATAAGTAAGTGGGTCAGCAACCGGTGAAAAGCCCTTGACAAACCTTCTATAGAACCCACACAAGCCAAAAAATCCCTTAAGTTGAGTTAGATTAGTGGGTGGAGGCCAATCAAGTATTGCTTTGATCTTTTTAGAATCAACATGAACACCATTAGCGCTGATAATATGCCCAAGATTCAGTCATCCCAAACTCACACTTGGACTCCTTAGCAAAAAGACACTCACTCTCAAGAATACCCAACACCTCATCCAAGTGCTTCAAATGCTCTTCCCATGATCTACTGAAAATAAGGATGTCATCAAAAAAGATCAACACAAACTTACAAAATTATTTATTGAACACCCTATTCATGCATGACTAGAAAGTAGCCGGTGCATTTGTCAAACCGAAAGGCATGACAAGAAACTCAAAGTGGCCAAAGTGGTATCTGAATGCAGTTTGTTCCACGTCCTCTCTGACCCTAATCTGATGATATCCTGATCTCAAGTCTATTTTGGAAAAATAGACCGCTCCATGCAACTCATCAATGCGTGGGATGGGGTACCAATTTTTTATTGTCTTTTTGTTCAATGCCTTGTAATCCACACACATGCACATGGTCCCATCCTTCTTCACCAACACTATTGAAGAAGCAAAGGGGCTCTTGCTTGGCCTAATGTGTCCCATCTCCAAAAGCTCCTGAATAGCTTTCTCAATTGCATCGTTAAGTCTCTTAGGATTCCTGTAGGGAGTGGTGATCACAGGTTTGGCTCCCTCCTCTAGCTCTATCACATGCTCAATGCCTCTATCAGGAGACCTACCTAGAGGAATGCTACTGAATACTTTGCTTCACTTGGAAAGCAAAGCCTATATGTCTAGTGGATAATAACTCTTTGCCTCTTTTCTAACCGTAGGCATAACCACACACTCTACTGCCCACTCAATCTGATCATGTCTAAATAGCCTCTCCATACGTTTGAAAGAGACTACACAAAGCCCTCCTATCAGCATGCCCCTCAAGACCACATTTCTACCCTCTGGTTTAAATTTCAGCTCCATAGTCTGAAAATTAAGGGTGATCTCATCAAGTGATCGAACCCACTGTATCCCCATCACTACATCGGTATCACCAATACCCACCACACAGAAGTCATCCTTGACCTCATAATTTCCCAACTATAAGCTCAACTATGGAACCATCCTGGTGCAACTGATTGTAAACCCATCAACTACAATCACCTGAAAACCACTAACCTCCTGTGTTTGAAGGCCTCTACGAGCAACCAGCCCCTCATCAATGAAATTGTATGTAGCCCCCATGTCAATCAATGCAACCATCCGCTGCCCCTTAAGCACTCCTCTAATGCAAAGAGACTCATTCTTTTGAAACCTATGTAGTTGAACAAGCATCCCATCTTTGTCCTCTTTCTTTCCAAACTCTTCAAGAGTCTTTTCCTCTTCGCTTTCCTCTGAATCAGATTGTTGGTCTAATTTTTCTAATACACTTTCCTCAACTGAATAGTACTCTATTTGGTGCACCTTCCCCTTTGCAATACACTTTTTTTTTTTTCCTTAGGCCATTTAGTGTCTCACTATCGATCCTATTAACAGATTTCTTTGGCTGTTCGGAGTCCCTTGTGAAATGTTTTTTGTCCTTATCCTTCTTATGCAAAAATCCTTTGGTCTAAAATTTACTCTTGGAGGTGGAAGTTTCCATGTCTCTAGCTTTCTTGATTGCTTCTTGTAGAGAAGGTGGGTTAAAAGCTTTAATCCAACCCCTAAGAGGATCGGATAACCCATCAATGAAGAGCACTACAAGCCTCCTCTCGGATATATCTGTCACCAATACTGACAATCTTTGAAATTTGTAACATAGGCATCCACTGAACTCCACTATTTCAGTTGTGCTAACTCTTTAAAGTGAAGTTCTGGGTCTTTTTTATCAAACCTCTCTCAATTTTTCTGTGAACTCTACATAGAAGGTAATTTGGGCATGTCCCATAGTGATCATCCCATGGTGCCACCACTCATGAGCAACCCCATCTAAGTGAATGGAAGCATACTGTATTGACTCTAATTCAAGCATGGGATTAAGAATAAAATAAGTGTCCACTTTTTGGACCCAAGCTCTCACCGAAATCTTTCCAAACCCATCAAAGTAAGGAAGATTGAGTTTTCCTACTTTTCTTCGTAGATCGTTATTCTACTCTCTATTGCCCCTATTGGGCGTATGCTTCATCTTGAGATCCATATTCCCGAAGTGATATGTCATGCTAGAAACCAGGCCCTGCGTCAATCCAATCCTATCTAAATTGATCCAACATCTCAACTAAGGTAAGCTCCTGATTGGGTTGTGCCTCTACTCTTGGTGGAAATATGGGCATAAGAGGCCTAGCCATGGCTGCCCCATTCTGCTGGATGGCTACTCTATGCTGTCCCATGTCATTTCCTTGCCCCAAATGATCCAATCTCTATACCAACTGTGCTAGTTGCTAATTAGTCTCCTAAGCACGTTGGGATGCTCTTTCTTGAACCCTAACCACTGCATCTAGGAGTAGCATCAAACAATCTTGCTCACCATTAGCTCTTTCAGCTTCTTCACCCCTTTCACCCATGTTTCTTGAATTTTCTGATTCAACTGGGTGTTTCAAGGTGTTGTTCCTCACTCTCAGAAGGCCAGTGTTCCCACAAATCTTCTTCTCGTCTCCTTGATCTCTCACAATACATTCTCTCTGTCACTAATGCTCATAAGATTGCAACACCCATTGGCTAGCAGGAAGATTTGTGCTCTGATACCACTATAACATACACCCTTGATTTTTTTTGAAACCATTGTATGCTATTTGTTTGCTTTACTGATGTGTTTGTGTATGTTTCAAATGCGTTTTTTCAATGACGCATAACAACGTAGAGAATATTGCAAACAGAGAGGGAAACTAATAGATAGCAATGCCTTCCAATAGAGATAGCAAAATATATTAAGGACATTTGTTTTCAGATTGAAATCAGATAATTACAATGCTATTTCAAACCTGAAATATGAAGTTTCAGACCTGGTAAAGGACTTAT
>VDFB02149054.1:0-45456 GCA_007258455.2 Sequoia sempervirens | reverse complement strand
CGGTATGCTTGCAATACTGTCCATTTAGGATAAATGTATCGTTAACTGATGGTAGTTTTCCAATTAACTATATAGTTTGCTTTATTAGGGCTTAGCAATAAATCTTGTATGCATTGCAAGACTGTAGTTGACTCAAGGTGATTTTAGGGTTCCCTACACCTTGATGTATATAAATAAGAGCTTTTGCTCATTTGTAATTAACTTTTGCTTGAGAGAGAAATATATGCTGCGCCTACCTTGCCCTCAATATTGCTCTTTTGGTATTTGTTCATGCGTCTTTGCTATTACAGTTGATTGTTATACCACATAGGGTTTCATGCGATTGTGATAGTGAACTCTTTCCATAGTTTAGATAAATCTGTTTTGTGCATCTTTACCATTACGATCAATTGTTATGCCACATAGGGTTTCATGCAATTGTGATGATAAATCTGTTTTGTGAACTTTTACCGTTATGATCAAGTGTTATGCCACATAGGGTTTCATAAGATTGTGATGATAAATCTGTTTTGTGAAGTCTTTACTATTATAATCAAGTGTTATGCCACATAGGGTTTCATAAGATTGTCATGGTAAATTCTTAAATCTGTTTGTGCCTAATAAACTTGTTCAGATTGAGATAATAGTTGCGCCACCTTGCCTTCAAGTAGAATCAATCCGCTTATCGTCTGATAGTCAAACCTTGCTCCGTTTCCTCATGCTCTGTTTTTCTTGAGGGAACCGGATAGAATTTAAGTAATTAAGTTTAGTTGTAGTTAGTAGATCTGCAAAACCAGAAAATACTCCGCTGCAACGTATATAGTTTTCGAGAAAGCCTTGTACTCTACAACAAAAACAAAAAGACAGGAATTAGTTTAGTTTATTTCCCTTTGCAGGTATTTTTGTCAAAGCACAATGAGGGAGCTTCCCCTCCTAATTTGAAGAGCACTCATTGCGTAGTGTGCATAGCTGTCCGTACCAACTCTTACTCCAGAGGTGCTAGTTGTTACGCCAAAGGACATATGTTGGGTAGTGTTTGCAAGATCATGGCTTGACACCTTTTCCAAGTGCCATTTGAAGTAGTAAATGCCTCCATTGTATTCAGCCCCACAAAAATTGCATTATACTTTTCTTGAATTAGGCACATGTTTCCAATAGTCCATGCAAATTCCTTTTCGTGCATTGTGATTAACTGAAATCAATTCAGAAAAGAAAAAAAAGGTCATTATGGTTAGTTGAAAAACCTACAAAAATATAAACCCTAATCCTAAAAATGTGGTTTTTAGGTGGGCTTTGGCTTAGAATTAGTAAAAATTAAAAAACTTGACACTAACCCTAAACCAAAAAGAAGGGTTTAGGGTCAGGGTTAGTAAATACTAAAAATAAAAAAATCCCTAACCCTAGTCCTAAACCAAAAATTTAATTTAGGGTTAGCATTGATAAAATTAAAAACCCTAACCCTAAACTAAAAATTAGGTCTAGGGTTAGAACTTATTAATTTATTAATATAAAAAAGTAAAAATAGGGTTAGGGCTTCATTAGGGACTGGTTTCATAAGTTTTAAAGTTTTAAACCCTATGGTTAGGGTTTAACATTAAAAAACCCTCACCATTAGGGTTAAAAGCTTAAAATTCATTGATTATGAATTTAAACCCTAATTGGCTAACTACAACTCTTAAAATAAATTAAAAACTTAAAAAAGAAAAAAAAGAAAGTCACTTGGGCCGGCCTTGAATGATAATGAGAATAAAACTGAATTCGCTGAGTGGCTGAAGAATTAGTATGTCCTATTTGATCCAATGTGCTGTGTTAATCCCAATTTTGAGTGATGCTTCTATGGTTACTTTGGCAAAGTCCGAATCTGCAATGTAAAATTGAGGCTTTAACTAGAAAAAAGTATTTCATATGCAAATTGAAAAAAATGATTTAATTGCTATTAAATTGACATTTTTTGAAAAAATATGATTAAATTGCTTGGGGATTTGTGCTGAAAATCCACTTTAAATTGGATTTCTAGTAGGGCTGATCAACAATTAATCATGAATTTTGCTTCTATGGACTATCAAATAGAATCAAAATTGAATGAAGGAGACTATGGCAGGCGTGAATAAAAGCTTTGGCTCATTGATTGAATCAGTAAATAGACAATGTCGAGACCAAGATGATGGTGAAGAAGAGGATAATCATTCTCTTCGAAACAGGAGGAGGGAGATGAGACATCATGTTAATTTAAAGTATTCTCTTTCCATAGATAATCAGATCAATAAAATATTAATAGAGAGGATACCTATCCTAAAATTTGATGGTTCAGATGGGAGTGTCAAACCTAGGGCTTGAATTGGAAAATTGGAGCATTTCTCTAGGTTAAATCCTATGGAAGATGATAAAAAAATTCAGTTTACCACATTACACCTTGAGGGGCCAGCATCTGATTGGTGGCAGATGGTTGAACATGAGATTGATAAATAAAAAGAGAGCTCTAAGGGTATAGTGGCCGCCCAAACATATTTGTTCTAATATTGAGTGTGCACCCAATAAGATTATTTCTTGCCTCTCAAAATATGAAACATGGAATGGTAACATATTATATCAGGGAACTCTGTGAAACAAGTATGTTGGTAGGAAAGCCTTCTCCTTGACATGTAGTGCCTATGTACATGGATGAACTGAAGGATCCAATCTGAGGGTATGTCAAGGCCATGGTGACATGTACTTTGGGAGGAGCCATACATCAAGCATAGGCATATTCTGAAGTGGCAAGGAATAATTATACTGCACCATCAACATATAATTTTTTTGAATAAGCTAAGAACGAATCATTGGCCAGAATGGTTCAAGAGATATGGATGGATTTAAATTTCCTGCTAGTTGATACACCACTCAGCCTAAAGTTAGAGCAATAGATTGAACAGTTATTACCGAATTTAAGATCTAGACTCTAGAGGGATTTGTCATACATGAAAGGACCTTTTCTAAGTGTCATAAGTGGAGGACACATAAAGGGACCCAAATGCTTGAAAATCTAGATGGGGTTCTATTGGGGGCAGTAGTTAACCCAGAAGCTCTGGCTGAAAGGGAAGATGAAATGGTGGATTTGGAAGGCCCATAGCAATCAGATATTAGATTCTCAGAGTGTGATCTAGGATTAAAGGAAGAACATTCATACCTCTCTGTGACAATGACAGCATTATCAATCTTATTGATAAAAGTGAGTTCTTTGGCTATATAAATAGAACCATTGCAGAATTTTCAGGTGTCCATGTTGAACAACACTGTGATGGAATGCAAGGAAAGGATAAAAGGTCTTAAATGATTTTCATGAAATTGGTTTTAATTCTCATGTTATTTCTATGGTAGGAGCAGATGGAATTGTGGGGTTCAGTGGCTGATAACAATGAGTGAATTTTGTGTGCATTATGGAGAGATGTACACAGAGCTTGTAAAGGACCGGCAATGGGTCACAAGAAAGAGTTTTAAACAAAGGGAAAAAAAGTTTATTTCAACTCAATAGATAACCAAACAAACTGTAAAGGGTGAGCTAAGTTTTGTGTTGGAATGTAATACAATGAAAGGGTTGATTGCTAAAATGGCTGAAAAGCAATCAATAAGATTGTAAGAGGTGCTGCAGCTGCTGGATGAATGTGAATACATCTTCAAGAACTTGACTTGTGGACTACTACTGGAGAGATGATCAAATCACATTACTGAGTTGGAGCCAGGTTCTAAACTGATAACTATTCCACCTTATCACCATCCTAGTTTTTTACAGATGTAATTGAGAAAGTGGTCAATGAGTTATTGGACTTGGGACATGTTACACCCGGCAAGGGTATGTTTGCATTGCCGATCATCTCAGTAAGAAATAAAGATGGCTACACCCGGCAAGGGTATGTTTACATTGCTGATCATCTCAGTAAGAAATAAGGATGGGTTGTTCCATATGTGTATGGATTAAATGTAAACGCATAAGAAGACCATTGAGAATCACTATCCTATTCCACACATTGATGAGTAATTGGATGAACTGCATGGTGCAGTCATATTCACAAAGATTGATTAGGTTATAATCAAATCAGGGTAAAGGAAAGTGACTTGACAAGAATTCCTTTAGAACCATCATGGCCACTCAGAGGTTAGGTTAATGCCATTTGTGCTCACAAATGCCCTAACCACTTATAAGATGCTGTAAAGCAAAATTTCAAGCATTATTTAAGGAAGTTTGTGCTTGTAATCTTTGATGATATTTTGATATCAGTAAAAGTAAGTATCTTTATCATTGCTGTACTATTTTAGAACTTTTGTGGAAGAATTCACTGGGGGCAAATTATCAGCAAACAAAGGGTGAAAGTAGAGCTTACCAAGATTCAGGCCATTGTGAAAAAAGTAACTTAGTTAAGGGAATTCTTGCGCTCATGGAATTTCTATAGGAAGTTTGTGAAAAGGGTTTGGAAGACTTGCAGCTCCTTTTATTAATCCAACAAAAAAGGATCAGTTCCATTAGGCAGATGCAGCAAAAGCTAGATTTCAGCTCCTGAGAAGGCTAACAAAATTCAACTTGGTTTTAGCATTTCCAGATTTTCTGGTACCTTCCAAGAGGTTGAATACGATGGTTCAAAAATAGGCACAGGGGCAGTTCTCATGTAGAATGTATGACCTATCACCTTGGAAGCAGTCAGGTGACACAGAAAAATTCTCGAGTCTCTATGATAAAGGAATTGTTGGCTCTTATTCATGCAATAGAAAAGTTCAGGCAACTACTGATTGGATCAGCTTTTCATTCTAAAGATAGATCACCAAAGCCTTATGTATTTTTTAATTTAAAATCTTTGATGGGATTAATATGCCAAGTGGGTAAGCAAGTTATAAAGTTTTGGTTTGAAATTGGTTTTAAGAAAATAATTTACAATGTTATTGCAGATTTATATCCCGAGTGGCAGAATTACAGGTATTTACATTGATGGACCAGGGTGGAAAGAACTTAGAAGTATTGGTAGAATATGCTGAAGACTTGAAAATTGTTTCCGTTGTCCATGTTGCAAGACTCAAGAAGGGACACCAGCTATACCTTCTCAGGCGAACTGGTTTTCTATAAAAACTACATAAATTTTATACCATTTCTAAGTTTAAGAAAAAGGTACTAGAAGAATTTCATTCCTTGCTTGTGGTCACCTTGTCTTCTTTAAAACCTACTACAACAGAAGAAGTAGATTGTTTTGTGAAAGGCTGAAAGAAGACATGAAAATACTTTGTGGTGCCTTGTGACATATGCAAAGAATTAAAATGAAGAATGCAGGAAGTTTAGTTCTGTTGCAGCCCCTATCCATTCACAACCAAAAATTGGGAATGCATTACTATGAAATTCATTACTGGCCTACCTCAAGTAGCAGAAAAGAAGTTTATTTTTGTTGTGGTTGATTGGTTGACTAAGTAAGCTAATTCTATTTCCATGGATTTCTCTGGAATTGATAAAATTTCACAAGTTCTGAACTATTTATGCAACATATTTCTAGATTACATGGACTTCCGAAGAACATTGTTAGTGATCAAGATCTAGTATTAAGAAGTAAGTTTTGGAAGTTGTGTTTCAACATCTAGAAACCACCTTAAACTTAAGTGCCAACAACTATCCCCAACTAGATGGGCAATAAGGAACTTGAAATAATTGTTTGGAAGGGTACTTGAGAAATAATGTTGCAGATTAGCAAACTTAATGGCGAAAATAATTCTATTTGGCAGAACATTGGTCCAATACAACATGTCATACACCTATTGGCATGCCACCTTTTAAGGCCTTCTATAGTTATAATCCACCCTTGATAATTAGTTGGTCCATAGAAGACACTCAAGTACGAGTGATTCATGATTTTCTTTTGAGAATCAAAAGATGTTAAAGCTATTAAAGGAGACTCTGAAAGTTTCCTGGGAGAGGATGAAATTTCAGTAGGTTGAGCATCAAAGTCAGAGAAGTTGAGGTTAGATGAAACCTAAGTAGGAGGGGGAGAGAAACTTTGGCCTCATTACTATGGGCCTTACAAGTTGTTTGTAGGATTAGGAAATATTGGATATTGACAGGAACTCTGGTGCACAATGTCAATCATGTCTCAGGTTTGAAGAAAGTAGTTGGGAAAAATGTCAAAACTCCAGATCTCTTTGCCCCTCTAGATGAGGAAGGCTCTGCTATCATGATTCAGAGATTTTTTGTCATCTGAGAAAAGAAATGGAGGAACAAAATATTGTTCAAGTATCTGATCTAATGGAAAGATTTGCAGCATTAGAGCCTAAATGGGAGTTTCCAAATAACTTATAGCATCCAACTCTACGGGCTTTGGTGGTAAAGCAATTCAAGGAGGGGGCATTGTTGTTTCACTGAATAATAAAAAGATAAAAACTCTAGAAAAATATAAGAATAGATCATAGATCAGAAATGGGTCAAGAATTACTAATAAAGTTATTTTAGGAAAATAGAATAGAATAAAGTGATGAGTGTAATGTCTCCTTTTGGGAAATTCCTAATTTTAGTCCAGCAAAACAATAATAATCACTAAAAATTGATATTATTAATAACAAGTATCAACTTTACGGTAATATTCAAATTATTGCATAGAATATTATAATGTTGAGAGCAATACATCATAGCTAAAACATTATAATATTTAGATCTATAGTTTATAGCATCATTAATATCTGAATTCTAAATACCTTAACATCATTAATGATTAAGGCATTTTCCTATAGTCAACCACATTAGGAATTCACTTGAAATGCTTGCAAACTGCAATCTCAAGGGTGGTGGCCCTTGTATTGTGAGAGCATGGAATGATTTTAGATCCGTTCCATCCCTTAGTCTGCCTTGGAGGCTGGCTGTCCGCCTCGATCAAGCCCAAGGGAACCATTTAATAATTTTAGTCTTAATTGGCTGTCACCAATTTATTTCAGAATATTATCAATGGCTGTTCTCAATCTTTGTTCCCAGGAGATGTCTTATATTTCTTATTCTTATTTCTCTTATTTCATGCTTGATTGATATGTTGCATTGATTGTGAGTTGATTGATATTTATGGATTGACAAGTTAATGTTTGAATTACTCTTGAATGATTTTATACTTCAATGAATTGATGATTGAATGTTTTGATGATTGAATGATTGATACTTGAATGTTTTGATGATTGAATGTGTTGGTGTTTCAATTCGCACCTCTAGTGTGCGTATTGGAAACAGACATCTATGCACGTTAGACTGCTCTTCAAATTAGGAGGGGAAGCTCCCTCTTTTGCTGATTATGCATAAAAAGTAAAACTAAACTAATTGCTTATCTTTTTATCTCAGTTGAGAGCACAAGGTTATAAAACTCTTTGTGTTGCAGCTGAGGTTTTCTCTGGTTTTGTAACTTCAACTACAACTAGGCCTAAACTAATGACGCTTCTATCTTCTCAAGTAAATTTAAAGAAAGAGAATTTAGAAGTAAACAGGGAATGATTTGGTTAACACAAAGCTTAAACAAACTTCTTCTCAAAACACACCCGAAGATTCATTGTACTTTCGGATGAAAGCTGAAATAAAGATTATAAAAGAAAAGCATGAAACAATAAACTCGCTTTTAGAATTCCCTCAAAGACTCATTGTACTTTTGAGGTGTAGACTGAAATAAAGATTATAAAAAACAATATCACTGGAAGATCTTGAGACTTTGGATCAGAGCAAGGTAGGCATAAGATTTATTTCCTCAAAGCTTTCCAACAACAATTACACGTTTGGGACAGCAAATTGTAGCAAGAAGACAAGCATACAATTTACGATCAACCAAATTACACTAAACAAAAATATAATGAGTCTTTGAGGGAATTTTGAAAGCGAGTTTATCATTTCATGTTTTGCTTTTATAAATCTTTATTTCAGCTTTCATCTGAAAGTGAAATGAGTCTTCGGATGTGTTTTGAGAATAAGTTTGTTTGAGCTTTGTGTTAACCAAATCATTCCCTGTTTACTTCTAAATTCTCTTGCTCTGAATTTACTCGAGAAGATAGAAGCGTCATTAGTTTAGGCCTAGTTGTAGTTGAAGTTACGAAACCAGAGAAAACCTCGGCTGCAACGCAAAGAGAATGATTTGATGATTGAATTATGAATTGGTCAATCCTTTGATTTCTTGATGGATAGATGAGTGATGATTGATGGCTTTCTTGATGGATAGATGACTGATGACTGCTTGATTTCTTGATGGATAAAGGAGTACTGATTGCTTGACTTCTTGATGGATAGATGAGTGATCATTGCTTGATTGAATGTCAATGAACTGATTTTCCTTTTATATCCATTTCTTGTAGGAGTCACCACCCTTTATTGCTGCCTTTAATAATTTATTTCCAAATTAAAAATTGATTCATTCATTCCCAATGGATGATTTCTCTACAAGGAAATGATCTCCCTTTTATATCTTAATATTGAGGGAGTCACAACCTTTAATATTTGAAAGATTCACATCCTTTCTCACATCATCACTACTCTTGAGAACATAATTTAATGTACTTGCAAAGTCACATAAGGTTCTATTCTCCATTGAATTGTTGAATGATGTTATGGATGTCTTTCTCAAATGAAAAACTCTCCCTCTTATATCTTCAATTTCTTGGGAGTCACACCTATTCATTATTACTGCCTTTTTGAAGAGTCACAACTATTCCCTTAATTGCTGGTCTGAAACCTTTAATTGAATTTTAATTAAATATCTTTAATTCCAAGGGATTGCTGCCTTTGTTAGAATCACTCCCTTAATTAAATCGCTGCCCCTTAGGTGCTGCAATTTTGATCAATTACTTTGATTCATTTCCTACTTGGACGGGGGCATGACAATGAGACTTAGTTTTTTAAGGGAATTAGAACAATAAAAATGTGCAAAGGCTATAGATAGTTTTAGATTGATTTATGATGAAGCAAAGATAAATTATTTTAAAAAATAACGTTTCCTTTTCTAGAGGTATGTATAGACTTACTAATAAGGAATAGCTTTTCAATGATTTCATGAATTGAAACCTTGTTATTATGTTCTAGGAAAGAAGCTACCATGCATAGTTTGATGAGTGTGCTTGACTAAAACAGAACCCATACTTCCCTGGATTTGGCTTGTGTTGGAATTGACACCCTCTTGGGAAAGTTCCCTTTTCTTCTATGTACTACTCATATCTATTTTGCATGAAAATGAGAGTTCTGTTTCTTTACAGTTTCAAAACTCAGAGTATTATTTAGCTTTCTACCAAATTCATATTTCAGCATCATCCGTTTATTTTTGGCAGTACCATCATTAGTTTCAGCAGTGATTAGTTTAGTATCACAACAAAAAAAACACAAAGTAAGAGCATACACACAAGTAGGACACCTGAAGTATCAATGGTATCCAAATGATCCTCAAAAGTATAAGCTATAACACAAATCAAAGATGGCTACAAAGAGAGCAAGTGCTCTCAATACCTAGATTCACAAGGAAGGTATGCACAAGTTAGAATTGGAGGATTCAATAAGCATGCAAGTTACAAGTGGAAGATTCTGCAAAGTATGGGCAAGCACAAGTGAAAGCATCCATAAGATTGCACACTTACAAGGATGTAAAGCTACATGTGGAGGATTTCCCACACTAAAAAAAGGTAAAAAATTCTACGACACAAAATAATGTGACATGGTAAGACATAAGTTTGTTAATTGTTTTTAATGCACAGAAAATGTTATCACCAACAATTTTATTTCTGCTTGAAGTTGTAAATTTTGAAATATGATTTAATAATTACTGGATCTACAGTATGGAGTTGCTGTCGAGATCTTCTCAAAATAGTATATTAAGAAAAAAGTTACCAAAAATTTAATCTCTATCAGAATACTTGTTTCATAGGAAGTTTTAGTTTCCCAAGTTTTAAAATGCAATGAGTCTTTTGTTCATAGCTTTGTTTGAAATACAAGCTATGAAAATTGAATGCCAACACCTTAGCTTTCCATGGTCCATTTTTTAAGTCCATAATGGTCAAATGCTTTGCAAACTCAGATAGACATTTTATGTTCACACTTGTAATATTTGCTTCAGAATAGCAAAGGTACATGACACATTGCACAAAATAGATATGCTAGTGATGTATGCCTTCTATTTTACAGGTGAGTGTTGAGACTATGGTGGAGATAGGAGATCCAAAAGATGCTATATGTGATGCAACGGAGAAAATGCAAATTGATCTTCTTGTTTTAGGAAACCATGGCTATGGAATGGTAAAGAGGTAAGTTCAACTTGATGTACTAACCCATCTTGGAGTTAAAATAACAAATTTGAATTGAATAAAACTAAGATAGTAGTCCCATTGATAAAATGAAGATTTAAGTAATTATGTTTGCATTTTCTCATTGGCCTATAAAGGTAATCCATTTGAAAAACCCTGAAATTCAATTTCTTATGTTTCTTTCACATTTGGAAGTGTCGTAGATTACAAGAGTGCTTCTATAAGACCATGTAAATAACCTTAATTTTGATTAACCCGATTATAGATAGCTTTCATGCCCTTCATAGGGGTAACAATTAGCATGACATTGATCAAATTTGTTCCACTTATGAGAAACACACTCAAATCAATGTATTCAAACTTCTATATTAATTTTACAAGGGAATTGTTTTTCAATTTACTTCTAATTGGTTTTGTTTTGAAATTCATTGGGATTGCTCTATCAGAGATTTGGGTGGAAATTATAGAAGTCATAGATAATTTTACACACATAATAACAATCTGCTTCTATTATTCTTCTGTTCAATACATATTACTTATTTATAGGATTCACACATCCTATATTATAGGAGAGCTCCTATAACCATTTGTAACAAACACTCACAAAAATAAGAAAACTCCTAACAAGCCTAAACAAACTAACAAACCTAGCCACGTGAATGATGTAATATTCCTAACACCCCCCAATATCACATCATTCTCCAAATGGGGGTAAGTGGACCGACAACACTTGATGCATTCTCCAAATGGGGGTAAGTGGACCAACAACACTTGATGAATATGTTCACTAGTTCATCAAAAACTACAAGGTAAGAGAAGGGACACACACATCTACTCATGACAAGCAACAATGGAAATCGCCTCACTATGCTTCTTCAGTAGGATTTACCATGCTAGATTCTATTCCAAGGATAGAGACAAACACATCTACCCATGGAACAAAGGATAGGGACAAACACTTCCATCTAAGGTCATACAACAAAA
Source organism: Sequoia sempervirens (assembly GCA_007258455.2). Lineage (NCBI taxonomy): Eukaryota > Viridiplantae > Streptophyta > Pinopsida > Cupressales > Cupressaceae > Sequoia > Sequoia sempervirens. The sequence goes on along the minus strand of VDFB02149054.1, from coordinate 34,239 downwards.
TTAGATAGGGGCAAACACATTTATTTGTCATTAGTTATGAAGAGGGACACACACTTCTGCTCACAACAAGTATGATTAGGGACAATCACATCCAATCATAATTACCAACTTTTGTGACTGGGGACAAACACTTCCAATCACTATTAGTCAACAAATGTGATTGGGAACAAACACATCCAACCACAAACAACTAATAATTATGATTGAGAACCAAGTCTTTGTTGTTGTGTATGCAACCACCATTATAGATGTTCACCACTTTAAACACAAATGATATGAGACAGTTACCGCTGCCACCTAGAAACCGATCTTGGCTTTAGTCATTTTGGCACAAATAGTTTTGTCACTAATACAATTTTGCAGCCCCATTGCTAGTGACTGATGAGAGATCGTTGAATGTCCTCCAACCTCACATGTCTCCATCCTCCAGTAGGTTTGCTACTTTCTTAGAAAAATTGTATTTGAAGTTTTATTATAGAATGCCCCCCTCAAGATGGATGTCACGTACAAGCGATACCGTGTCCATTCACAATTGAGGCAATTTTTCAGACACTTTTAAATTTTAATAGATATAATTTGATGCCACAATAATAACTAGACAATAAATAATAACCAGTCAATATAAAAAGAAAATAATAAAATTATTTTCATATGAAAATTGAACCTTGGACCCAATAGTTATGTTCCATATGTTTTTGCTAATATAACAAACAATTTTGAAGATTTTGAAATAGTGGGAGTGCTCCTCATCCCTCTCAGCATAAAGATCCCCCCTTCTATGTACCAAAAGCTTAATAGCATGTATGGAAAAAGACATTCACACACATCCCATTTTGTTTCAACTTGTCTTTAGATACACAAGGAGTCCATTGCTTTTATCAATGCATGAAAAATACTCTCAAATTCTAAACTTTTAGCCAAAGAAGAATGCTTCTTTTGCCTATCTTACTAATAGAAAATAAGTGTTGCCGCCAAATACAAACAACTTGTAAGTGGAGATAGCTGTGTGTGTAATCAGATTCTGCAAGAAACAACAAGAATGCCACTTCATCCTCCTTTTGAACAGTAGCATTACCAGAGGCTCCTCCTTCTACATTGACCCAAATCAAAATGGGAGCTATCACATATCTGAAACCAAGATCATTTAGCAAAAAAAATCATTTTCTACTTTGAATACTTTTACTAGTATTGACACACCACCCACATGGCCTCATGGCCATTCCTATTGATGAAGGTTAATTTTTGATTCTCCTATTGAAACTAATAAATTCCAAGAAGACTATAGAGATTGGCGTGTTTACAAGATATTCTCTGCTTTACACAGTCCTTGCTTTGCCCTCCAATGGAAAGGTCATAGGCATTGATATGAATAGAGAGTCATATGATTTGCGAAGGGTTATCATTGAAAAAAGCAGAGTTTCCCACAAAAATGATTTCAAAGAGGGCTTTGCTTTGTCCCTTTTGGATAAGTTGATACAAAATGAGGAGATGCTGGACTCTTTTGATTTTGCATTCATAGATGTTGACAAAGTTAATGCTTTGAATTGGAGGATGGAGGCCATAGATTGAACAAAAAAATACATGAACTAGTGGTTGTTGACATATGGACAACAGGATTGAAGCTTGCCCAATGATACAAAACCTCTCGACCACTACTAGATAGAGGAGTAGAGTGAAACTATCTTCAGGCCAAAGGCGAATAAAACTATTGAATTTTCAACTGCTTCCAAGCCTTCATGATGTTGAAATCTTTCACCTCTACTCCTTCCCCAACTTCATTGCATGAAAGAGAAATTAATATGGATCATTAGTTTAGGAAAGAGTGCAGATGACTCATTAAACTCGACAAAATTTTAGAGCAGCAGGATATGGATATGTCAGCTTTGATACCATATTAGAGATTTGGGTGGAAATTATAGAAGTCAAATAGATAATTTTACCCACATAATAACACTTTACTTCTATTATTAGTTTGTTCAATACATATTACTTATTTATAGGATTCACTCCTTCTATATTATAGGAGAGCTCCTACAACTTGTAACTAACACACACAAAAATAAGCAAACTCCTAACAAGCCTAAACAAACTAACAAACCTAGCCACGTGAATGACTTAATATTCCTAACATACTTTGTGTTAGTGTTTTAATTCACCTTTCAATGCAACACAAATCATAATAGATATGCGGTAAAACTACCCTTCAAATTAGAAGGGGAAGCTCCCTATAAAGTAAAAACTAACCTAAAACTGAATGATATGTACTTGCAAGTTACGTTTTTTACAATGATTTTTGGGGTGGTTCACATTTATGTTTAATAAAATGTAAATGCATATCTTTTTGGTTTTTCCTAGGGTAAAATGCTAAGATGCTTTTCTTTTGAAGGCAAAGATTTTTATTTTTTGACTAAAAAGAAATCCTATAACTAGATGCTTGCCTTGTTTAGCTAAAATAAGAGACTAGAGAATTCAAGAACACGAGGATTGAATAGGTTTTAAACATAACACAATACTTTGATAAATTATTTGAAGGAATTATATAAAGCCATGAATTCCAACTTCGAATATATATGCAATACAAAGATTGCAAATTTGATAGAAGTAATTTAATTTACTTTAGCACATATGACAAAATCATTCAATAGTAATTAAAAGCAAGACAGGCTTAATGAATTCTATTGAATGAGTAATAAATTCTAGATTGACATTAACACTGAATAGCAATTTTAACAATATTAAGGCATGAGAATTACCATTCCTTCATCATCTAAGTACAAAAGGCACTTATTTATACTGTTTACAAGAATTGAATGAAAAAAAATAAAAGAATTTTAACTACTAGTTCTACCCCAAGAATAGCTTTGCATGCAGGCAAGCTTTATTATGAATTAGTCTTGGCCACTAAAATTCAATCTAAGACATGCAACATATCAGCTAAATTGATAAATTATCAGAAAATCAAATAAAAACATTGTCCAAAGTTTTTTTTCTTTTTTCTTTTTTTCATGAGAGGAATTGTAAGAATAGATTTCCCTTGAGTTTAGATGACAAGACTAAAATTAGAATAGCTCAAGAAAAGCTACTCAGCCTCTGTAGTGAAACTTCTTGGTGCTGAAATCTTATATAAAATTTGAAGGAATTGATCTTGTAACGAACACACTTGTACGATAAAATTAAAACTTTACAATTCATACATAAAAGTAAGAACAATACCATTTTGATTAAAAAATTTCTTTTCAAAACATAAATAAGAAACATCTTTTGCATCTTTAAACTATTTCATTTCAAATGAAATTACAAAGCATGAAGAGAAACATACATACATAGCCCGTAGGCTTTTGACACCAATAGAAATAAGAAGGTCCAGGAATCCGTCCTGTCAAGCTTTGGAGCATCCGTCGGGTGTTCGTGGAGGAGAAACATCACTCGAGCGTTTTTCCGCCAACCACGGACTTATAATGCGGTCCCCCGCACGATCATTTTTCAATGAACGGCCCTCCCTTCGAAGAAGAGATTGGTTGGGTAACCTTTAATGACTACCAACTGGACATAGTGCTGTGATTCTACAAAACTAGCTTTCGTGCTAACGGCAAATCACAAACTAAGTTGTATTTCGGAATCACGGTGAACTGACAGTGTAGTACAACAACTAAATGGTTCCTTACACTACTTTGGCCAAAGTGTTTACGTTCAACGAAGAACATAGGTCATATGTCACATTCACTAGCCAGGTTCAACTTGACTTAAGGCTATCTTAATTCTACGCGTAGGTTGGTCTATCGGGGTAGTCCGTACCCTAGACTTCCTACAACATCTTACTGTTGGAAAGAAGAATCCATTTAACAAGATACTACAACTGACGCCCTAATTCAGGATATACACATCCTAGGGATACAATAACTTGACTAAGTTGTTTGTATTTAGATGTAGAATATAACTTGCAATTATTCTTGACTCAATCCTAGTAACTATTATTTATACACAAGCATATGCTCATTATATAGAGCCATTTAAACACAATGCAGATTGCTATCCATTAACTAATGTAAAACGTACACCAATGACAACAAAAGCCATGAAAAGACTACATTTATGATAATGGTTAAGAAACTATTATTCTTTTTAATTCAATCTTAAGACAATCAAACTCTTTTCTTTCCAGCCATGACTATAATTCAGAGACCTATCAGATTACTCTGGAATATTAGCAAAATATGTAAAGTAAGAGTTTAGCATGCCTGATTTAGCTTTCCACAAGTTTGGAAGATAGCTCCTTCACTTGCCTTTACTCAGATCACTTTCAGCTTGATTCTTGAAACCAAATACTCAACACAGTAAACGAGCAATTCCTGATTACTCCTCTCTTATTCAAAGATTACTTCAAACCAGCAATTTCAAACTTCTGCTCTCTTGTTCAGAGAATACCTCACATTAACAAAATAACTTAACAATTTCTCTACTATGGCGAATTCACTCTTTAGCTATAAATTGCTCAAGGAAAACTTGACTGTAAATTCGTGTGAGTAAGAATGCCAAACGCAGGTATATATAGGTTGATTTTAAAACTGCTTTCCACCTTCTATGGCGCCAGAACTGCCAGCAGGTTGAAGAATTTTTCAAACTAAAAACGTGTTTCAATATGGTGAGGGTTTCGACCTCCATGTTTGACAGCAAAGAAGCTTATTTCATTTCGAAATTGTTAAGACTGTTAAAAACGTGACAGCTCTCAATCTGGCGCGTTTTTTACAGTTAGGTTTTTGCCAAGTTTCCATTTCAGACTTTTTCCTTGCTCAAATGGCGTCCACATTTCATTATTTTTGCTGAGCATGAAATATCTCATCTATTTTCTGACGCCTGGCCCTAGTCGTGCGATTTCTCTGCGCGTTTTTTCATTTTCCTCAAGCATTTTCGCGTTTTTTTCTTCTTTAATTTCGACTTTGCAAATCTTCAATATTTAATAAAGTTTTCAAAGAAAATATGACGCATTTGTTCAAGCTCAAATTTTGAAGTTTTAACCTTTCAACGAATTCATTTAAGAAATCCGCGATTTTAAAGAAATTCGTGATTTGAGAATTTCGTGATTTTTATGCTCTTCCCAGATTTGCATTCTTATTTTAATTTACATTTCATTTGATTTTGTCAATTCTTTTATTTTAAATATATTTTATATATTTTATTAAAATACTTATATAATATAGTTTTTGTATAATTATTTAAATTATCAATTTAAATAATATTGTATACATTTTAAACTATATTATATTAATATTTTAATATAATATTAAATATATTGAAATACTTATCTTTTAACTAATACATATATATTCATTTACATTATACATTAAACATGTAAATTTATATATATGTATTCGTATAATTTCAGAGGCAAGATATCGTTACTATATATAATTCATTTATCTCGTTAGCTGTGGGTATGTATACTTGTATATATATCTGTATATATACTACATGTATAAGTATCCATAAATACATTTATATCGACACATACGTATGGCATATCCATCTACTTAATACGTTTGTATCGACATGAATGTACTTATGGGTACTTGTACATATCGTATTCGTATGTACAAATACACATATCCACCTCTAACCAGAACTTATCATTTATAAGGTTATACTGGCAAGCATCACTTGTTTACACATTCAGAAGAAGACACGACTCCTAATGATACTAGACAAGCCTACGGATGACTTACCTTTAACCAGAACAATGACTTAGCTTACACAGTTCTAAGGTTTGTGTGTGTATGTCCAGTTGGTATCCATTACTGTTTACCCGACCAAGTTCTTCCCCGAGTGATATCTCTCCTCTGTCTCGAGGTACGAACCTGTTTCCTGCAAATCATGACATGGTAACGGAAGTTATTTGCTCAAGACCAAAGTAATATACATTAAGCATCGTAGAAAGTTAGAACAACATTATTTCATAACTCAATATGCTAATTTCATTCAAGATTAACATCAATAGAAGCATCAAATAAAGAGACAATCATTTAGGATACATCCAATTGATCACAAGAACAATTCAATCTATTCAACATAAAGATTCAACATTTACAATGTACATCCTATGAATAGTAGCTATACAATCGGGGTGTAACAGATCTACTTTAACTTTCCTTGACACCATTATTAAATATAAATGCATAATTTGGGCTTGAAGAATCAATTTTGCTTCAGAGACCAATTTCTTGAAGTCCTCTATATATATTTTTTGCTTTCTGAAAATGGACCATGATTGCTACCAAAACATACATCTTGACAACTTGCTGATCTTTGCCGACTTTTTCTTTCACCAATTGTTGGAATTCACTTTGAACTCAAATCTTGTCTAAACTTAAAAAATTCTCCCTTCTTTAAGTGTGTGCCAATTTCCTACCACGCGCTTGTACTTTGAAATTTTATTTTATTTTTATTTTTTCTTGTAGAAGCCAATGCCTTTGTATTGGCATGCTGACAACCTTCGGCACGTGCCAATGGTTTGGAGGTGTTTAACACTAAAATTTTTGCCTCTTTGTATTGGCATGCTTGAGCTTTTTGGCATGTGCCAATACGCTATGGAATTTTTTTGAAAGTATTTGGCTCCTTTGTTGAGGTGCATCTACAATCCTCTTTACATGCCTATACACTATCTTCAATGACGCATCCTTGAAACTCTCCCCACACACCCTTTTTCTTTGTTTAGGCACATTCCTTTGCTTGGCATATCTAGTTGCATCTTTCATTTCTTTTGTATTGATACATTGATTTCTCGAAGTGTATGAATTTATGATCCTGCAAGGTTAGCAAAAAGAGCCAATAAGACACTGCATACAAAATAAGATTTTGAAATATATCAAGGGTAGTTAAATGAGGATTTCTAGTTGATAAAATTGACTCAATGCAAAATTTTTGTATGGGTGCAACACTCTACTATGGTTTTGGCTTGGCTAGGTCTACATGCTCCTACCTGTGTCATTCCCTTGCCCTTGTCACCCTTGTTTCATATTGCTTTCTAGTGCAGGATATCTCTACTTTTAATGTGGTTTTACCGTTTTTTAGTTTCCCTCACCTTAACATGGATTTTTTTCTACTTAAATGGATGCCACCCAAAGTGGCCTAGCATTTGATGTTGGAATTGCTGGCTTGGAAGCACAAGAAAATGGTTCCGAAATTCCTTGCCAGGTTCATATAAAAAATGGTTTGCAAGGTAACTCTCTACTCTTGATGTTGCTTCGCTTGTTCGTGATTTTGAAAATGCATGCAAATGGCTTGAAAGCTATACTTCTGTCGAGTATTTTCTTGGTAGAATTCCCTTTGAAAGCATGTTAAGGAGTTGGGTCAACTCCACCTAGGTCTCTCATGTGGGGTATGCGTAGAAGCTATCCAAAACTTTACTAAGAATTTTTCTCTTTTCCATTTTTCTGAAGTCAAGTTTTGTAAGGCTATTTTTGAGCATGCCCCCTAGTACATTTGCTCCTCATTGTTAGTCTTTACCTTGTGGAATTGAGACTTCATTATCTCCAAGTCTCAATTTGGGTTGAATTACCTAGTCTCACCTTGCTTCATTGGCCCCTCTTAGACTGTATCATATGTTGTTTAGGTTGAGTAGGAATGCTTCATTTCAGATCACTTTCAGAAAAGGATTTTTGTTGAGGTTGATTTATCCAAGGACCTTAAAGAATCAATAGAAGTCCAGATAGGAACTTAGAGCTTTACCCAAAGGGTCATGTATCTCAACTTGCCCAATACTTGTTATTAGTCTCAATCTTCAAACCACAAAATCTAAGATTGTCCTCTAGTTATCCAATGCCCTAAGCCTCAACTCAAGTAGCCTACTTGCTATTCTTTGCCTCAAAAAAATGGGGATGGCTGACTATGGTGAGCAATAAAAGGCATTTCCATAACTTTGGAGCCAAAGGTGTTGGTCCTCAAATGTTGGCTATTGGGACTTAGGTTTCAAAGCCTAATAAGATGAAAGATGTGGTTGATTCTCAACCCATATAGGAATCGTCATAGGTGGCACACAAGCCTCACTTTAATAGAACACTATTTCCTACTAGCATTCTTTCATCATAACTGGTTACTTGGCCATCTTCTTCTCCCACCTCTTGTTGTTCTCATACTTCGTCTTGTGAGATAGAGGAAGGTGAGTTCATGCTAGATAAGAAGACATTTGCTGGGTTTCAATCTCCAAATATGACAACACTCATAGAGGACTTTTTGAAGAACAACTATGGAGCTCTTGATGAGCTCGATGAAGATGGCATGCTCCTCGATTCCCATCTTCCATGCATTTTATTTCATGGAATCTTCAAGGTCCTATTGACCCCAGAAGGATACGCATCATGCGAGATGCTTGACAAAAATTTCCCAAACTCATGTCTTTTGTTTGTAGGAGTTGAAAATTGTAGGTTTTATGCTTTTTGCTGTTTTTCATGTCATATGGTCAAAAAGTCACTTTTTACATAGCGATCATGATGTTTATTGTGAAATACTTGCCACTTTCATTTCACCTAAGTGGTAGCAGCACACATTGGCTCATTAATGTAATCCCACTTATTGTGCTTTGTGGATCCTCTTTAATATAATAACCACTCACTTGGGGTTGTTAATATTTATGTTTCAAAATTCAAATCGTGTTGTTGAAAGATCCCAAGATCTCCTGCAAAACCAAAAGATGCCTTCCACAAGAGAGCAGCAAGAGCAAAATATTGCCTGATTATGGGCACAATGGATTATGAATAAACCCCTTATGATAAAATGTACATATGATGCCTTGCTTATATAGGCAAGGTTGAGAGATAGGACAAAACGAGATTGTGACAAGTGTCTTAATCCTATGCAATGAGACAACTAGTGATATGATAAGATAACATGACTACTAAAGACTTCTAGAAAAATTCCTAAAGCCCTAAGTAAACATGTGAACATGTGTGAAAAGGACCTACTAGGTGATCTAGTTAGGTAAAATACCTTGTTCACATCAACATTTGGGAATTGCTGCCACTTAAGTCATCCCTTATCACACTCAGGTGTGTATTCTTACCATGTCTACCACTTAAAACATTCATTTATCCTCAGGTGCATCTCTTAATCATGTATGCCACTGAACCTCTTGACATGGATACACCAGGCACACAATTAAGGGCTTTATGTGACTTGAATGGTCCTTTATCCTCTATAGGTATGCCATGCAGCCACCTTTGCCACTTAAGTGTTGCTCAAAGTCAAACTCTCCTAGATGCTTATTTTGCTCACTCATGACACTTGAACATTGACATAACCTGCAGGCACACCTTTTTTGTTAATGAGATGCAGCTTCAGGTTCGTCCTTCCAGCCTCGAATCAAGACATAATTTAATTCGGCTACTTATCTTATATATGAGATATTTAATGGCATCAATGTAATTTCTAAAAGGGCCGACCTTCCTTGTAATTTGCATCTTTTATTTGTAATTATATTTTTGTAAAGTGGCCGACCTTGTACATGAAGAGGTGCGACCTCTCTCACATTTGGTATTTATACAAGGTCATTTCCATCCATTCAATCATCAAGCAAGTTCGAATTATTCCTTCATTTTCAAGTGCGAATTCCTTCAAGAGCAGATTGCGAATTTCTCTAAGTGCAGATTCAGTTTACAAGGAAGAGCAGAATATATTCTGTTATTGCATCTAGAGTTGATGCTGGTTATTGGCCTTGTATTGGCCTCATTGTAAAGAGAATTACTGCCATTACTTTATATATAAAAGAGAGATCTTTGTTGCTGGGTTTTTCTCCCTCAAGAGGAGGGTTTTCCCAGGGTATATGCTGTGTTTCTGTGTCTGATTTTTAAATTAATTTTCTGTGCACTTATCTGATCACTAATTTAACATGGTATCAGAGCGGGTGTGAAAAAGATCGTGGTTAGATTTGTGCTTTCACAGCTTATTCTATTCTTTGTTGAGGGTTCTTATCTATCTTCACTACATTCAAAATGGTGAACGGATTGAAGATCGAAGATAGACTCGATGGAGCTTCAAACTACACCTCATGGAGATTCCGAATCATGCTTACATTGGAGGAGAATGATTTGGTTGAATTTGCGGAGACCAAGGTTCCCGAACCTGAAGAGGAAGAAGAGAAGCTGCAATGGAGGAAGAAAGATATCAAAGCAAAGAAGTTGCTAGTTGACTCCGTTAAAGATCACATCGTCCCTATTGTTTCCAAGTTGAAGACCGCTAGGGAGATGTTCAAAACTTTGGAAGAAATGTATGAAATCAACAACACCAGCCGGGCTCTTGCGCTGAAGCAACAACTTCATCATGTGAAGATGTCGAAAGGAGAGACCGTGATCGCATACTTCATGAGGATTGCAGAATTGAGAGATCAGCTCTCCACTATTGGTCATATGGTTGAAGATAAAGATTTGACAATGCTTGCACTCAACGGTTTGCCATTATCTTGGGAGTCCTATATTCAAGGAATTAGTGCAAGGTCTAAACTTCCGAAGTTTGATCGTTTGAGGGCCGACTGCATCCAAGAGGAATCAAGGTTGATGGCTAGAGGTGTTGGCCCAAGTTCTTCTAATCAAGAAATCCATGTTCTTGCAGCCCAAGCTTCGAAGAAGAAAGGAAAAGGTGGAAAGAAGGGACACTTCAAGAGGAATCGTGATAAAGGAAATGATGATGCTTCCCCTCCCAAGAAGAAGCGAGATTTGTCTAAAATTCAATGCTTTAGGTGTGACAAGTTTGGTCATTTTGCTAAACATTGCCCTGACAGACCTAAGCATCAAGCCTCCGTTGCAGATGTAGAGAATGTTTCTCCTCAGAAGGATGAATATCTGTTTTGCTCAGCCTTGTCAAGCAATGTTGCCACCGACACCAACACATGGTTGATTGACAGTGGTGCTTCTCGTCACATCACCGGGTTCAAGGAGCACTTATCAAGCTTGGTGAAGAAAGACTCTTTGGAACAAGTTATCATTGGAGATGATGCTAGCTACACCGTGAAAGGGATTGGGACCTCTACTCTCCATTTGGATTCAGGTATTACACTTCAGTTGAGCAATGTTCTTTATGTTCCGGGGATCAAGCGCAATCTCATCTCTATTTCAGCCCTAGAAGATAAAGGATATCAAATTGCCTTCTCAAAAGGCAAAGTTCTTGTATGGATGGAGAACTCTAGCTTCAAAGATGCTCAAGTTATTGGAGTGAGACATGAAAGTCTCTACAGGGTTTGCACTCGTCCTCTACAAGCATTGGTTCATGATACTTCTTCTCTATGTGATCTTTGGCATCGAAGATTGGCGCATCTACACTTTCGTGCTTTGCCTATTATGGAGAAGATGGTGACAGGTCTACCTAAGTTCGACAAGGAGCATGAAGGCACTTGCAAGGGATGCGCTCTAGGTAAGAATGTAAAAGCCACTTTTCATAGTAGTGAAAATAGATCTAAGAGTATTTTAGATCTCATCCATTCAGATTTATGTGGTCCTATGTCTGTTCCGTCTTCAAGCGGATTTTTGTATTATGTACTGTTTATTGATGATCACTCTAGGAAAACTTGGATTTATTTCTTGAGGTCTAAAGAGTCTGAGGAAGTATTAGCTAGATTTAAGGAGTTTAAAGCCTTAGTAGAAAACCTTTCTGGTAAAAGAATTAAGGTCCTTAGATCTGACAATGGTGGTGAATACACCTCTGGCTAGTTTTCTAGACTTTTGTTCCGATGCAGGGATTAAGAGGGAGTTCTGTGTTCCCTATAATCCTCAGCAGAATGGTGTTGCAGAAAGAAAGAACAGGACAATCATGGAAGCAGCAAAGGCCATGATTCATGATCAAGATTTGCAGACTTTCTTATGGGCAGAAGCCTCCAGGACAGCTGTATATGTGCAGAACAGAAGTCCTCACAAGGTCTTGGAGAATATAACTCCGGAAGAAGCCTTCACAGGGAAGAAGCCTGAAGTTAGTCACTTAAGAATCTTTGGATGTCCTGTTTATATCCATGTTCCGAAGGAGAAGAGAACTAAGTTGGAGCCCTCTGGCAAGAAGGGCATCTTTGTGGGCTACAGCGAGACATCTAAAGCCTACAGAATTTACATTCCAGGACAAAAGTTGATTGAGATCAGTAGGGATGTTACTTTTGAGGAAGACATTGCATTTAGGAGATCCAAGGGCACTCACATGGAGATCAGTAACGAAGAGTCTCCTCAGGATATGGAAGTTGACCATGCTCCTGAGATTCAGAGGGAGACTGTTGAACCAAAAGAAGATGCTGATCCTGTTGAACCCTTGGAGCCTACTGATGGGCCTACTGACATTGTCATTGGAAGAAAGAGACCTCTATGGGCTAGGCGTACTATGCAAGAGGCAGAAAGCTTTGCAGCTCCTAGAGGCACATTCAGAGAAAGTAAAAGGCCTCATAAGTTCTTCAATTATGTTGCCTTGATGAGTCAGATTATTGATTCAGAGCCTTCATGTGTTGAAGAAGCATTCAGTCATCAGGTTTGGAGAGATGCAATGGCAGAGGAGTATCAATCAATTCTGAAGAATGATGTTTGGGACATTGTTCCTAGACCTAAGAGCAAATCAGTGGTATCTTCGAAATGGCTCTTCAAAATCAAGCATGCTGCAGATGGGAGCATTGAGAAGTATAAGGCAAGATTTGTGGCTCGAGGGTTTTCTCAGAAAGAGGGAGTTGATTACGAAGAAACATTTGCTCCTGTTTCCTGTTACACTTCTGTCAGAACTATCATTGCCATTGCTGCATCGAGAGGATGGAAGATTCATCAGATGGATGTGAAGACAACTTTTCTCAATGGCGTAATTGAGGAAGAAGTTTACATTGAGCAACCTGATGGTTTTGAAGTTCATGAGAAGGAGTCACATGTGTGTAAGCTGAAGAAGGCCTTGTATGGTCTTAAGCAGGCTCCTCGTGCTTGGTACGAAAGGATTGATCGGTACCTATCCAGTTTGGGCTTCTTGAAGAATGATGCTGATTCAAATCTCTATTTCAAGGTAATCAATGGTGATGCACTAATATTGGTTTTATATGTTGATGATTTGATCCTTACTGGAGAAGATCACCTGATTCTCAAGTGCAAGAAGGAGTTGACTTCAAAATTTGAGATGAAGGACCTTGGGCTCATGCATTACTTCCTTGGTTTAGAAGTCTGGCAGAACCAGATGAGATGATTCTAAGTCAAGGAAAGTACACCATTGATATACTTAAGAGATTTGGCATGATGGATTGCAAATCCATGTCTACACCCATGGAGACCAACCTACATAAGTTGAAGGAGGGTGCAGCTAATTCAGACTTGGTGGATCCTACATTGTATAGATAGTTGATTGGGTCTCTAATGTATCTAGTTAACACTAGGCCTGATATTTGCTATGTAGTGAGTGCACTTATCCAGTTTATGTGTGATCCGAGTTAGATACATCTTGTGGCAGCTAAACATATCCTGAGATACTTGCGTGACACAGTTGGTTATGGGTTGAGGTATACTTTAGATGCAAACTTGGAGTTACATGGTTTTACAAATTCTGATTGGGTAGGGTGTGTCATAGATCGAAAGAGCACATCTGGTTGTTACTTCAGTTTGGGTTCTGCTATGATTTCTTGGTGTAGCAGGAAGCAGTCATCTGTAGCATTGAGTACAGCTGAGGCCGAGTACATTGCAGCTTGTATGGCAACTCAGGAAGCAGTGTGGCTTCGTAAGCTCCTTATAGGTTTGTTTGGACAATCAATGGAGCCTACCATCATCCATTGTGATAATCAGAGTTGCGTGAAGCTTTCTGTCAATCCTGTGTTTCATGACAGAACGAAGCATGTTGAGATCAAGTACCACTATATCAGAGATATGGTACTACGAAAGGCTGTACAGTTGAAGTACATCAGCACTGATGAGCAGACGGCAGATATTCTCACCAAGCCTCTCTCCAGGATAAAGTTTGCATACTTTCGAGATAAGCTTGGTATGGTGGAGAATCCAGCCTTGACTGAGAAAGAGTCTCAGTATCAGTGAGCCTTGCTATCTTTTACCATAGTATGGTTGTAGCCATTATGGTAGATATCGTGTTGAGGCGATATCCAATATCACGTTGAGGTGATATATATCTTTTACCATAGTATGGTTGTAGCCATTATGGTAGATATCGTGTTGAGGCGATATCCAATATCACGTTGAGGTGATATTCCTTCACTCACCATAGTATGGTTGTAGCCATTATGGTAGATGTCGTGTTGAGGCGATATCCAATATCACGTTGAGGTGATATTCCCTTGTTCACCATAGCATGGTTGTAGCCATTATGGTTGATATTGCATTGAGACAATATTTGTCATCACGATGAAGTGATATGTCTTGAGCAGCTGGAAGTTCTCTCCCTAGCTGAGAGGGAGTGTTAATGAGATGCAGCTTCAGGTTCGTCCTTCCAGCCTCGAATCAAGACATAATTTAATTCGGCTACTTATCTTATATATGAGATATTTAATGGCATCAATGTAATTTCTAAAAGGGCCGACCTTCCTTGTAATTTGCATCTTTTATTTGTAATTATATTTTTGTAAAGTGGCCGACCTTGTACATGAAGAGGTGCGACCTCTCTCACATTTGGTATTTATACAAGGTCATTTCCATCCATTCAATCATCAAGCAAGTTCGAATTATTCCTTCATTTTCAAGTGCGAATTCCTTCAAGAGCAGATTGCGAATTTCTCTAAGTGCAGATTCAGTTTACAAGGAAGAGCATAATATATTCTGTTATTGCATCTAGAGTTGATGCTGGTTATTGGCCTTGTATTGGCCTCATTGTAAAGAGAATTACTGCCATTACTTTATATATAAAAGAGAGATCTTTGTTGCTGGGTTTTTCTCCCTCAAGAGGAGGGTTTTCCCAGGGTATATGCTGTGTTTCTGTGTCTAATTTTGAATTAATTTTCTGTGCACTTATCTGATCACTAATTTAACATTTTTGTCATCTATGTCACTTAAAGACTGATTGTATGCACATAGGTACGAGTTTTAGTCATCCTTCTCCCTTGAAACACATTTCCTCATACTCAGGTGCACCATTCACTCTCGCTTGCCATGAAAAGGTTGTCATGCCTAGCCCAGGTGCATGTGCTATGTCATTGTTAGCTACCATTCCTATGATCTTGCCATTAGGGACCCTGACATTTAAAACCTAGGGGTGCATATGGAGAGGGTTTGTCACTTAAAGATGAATGAATGTTCTCAGGCATGCCCTTTACTTGCATCCACCTCTAAAATGGTGACAAACCTATCCAAAGCACGTGCTTTCTTCATCTTTGTCACTTGAATCTCCTTGTGTTAGGTGCTCCAACATGATCTATTCACTTCCACAAGAACATATCAAGCTTTTTCTTTTATTGGACTGCCCATTGTTTCCTGTTCACACATGACCTCAGCAACGGACAAGACAAACTTATGATGACCATACTTGAGACAAGGACAAACCTTAAAGAGATAATCATGACATTCAGTTCTAATCTGCAACCATTTTGACAAGCAAAGGCAGCAAAACACAAGAAAACAACCTTCCAAAGATGAGTTTTGTAGGGGTGTAACACAGCCAAGATTGAGGTTGATATTCTTTAATGTCTCTTATTCTCTTATTCTTCTGAGGAAGATGAAGGAGATGCCCTGGAGTTCCACCAAGTTGATTTCCAGTTATAGTCTCTTCAAGATTGTCTTTTTATTGCTTTATGAGATTAGTTATTATATTACTTTGTCAATTTTAGATGTTGTGATTCGAGGTCTCGATTATATGCTTATATGTTTTACAGTAGCTGTTTGCTTCTGTTGTCACTACCATGCCCATTATTGGGATTTTCTAATTGCCTTATGGTAAATTTATCCTCAATTGGCCATTTTTTATGAAAATACAGGGTAGGGGTCCTCAATAGAAGCCTTGTTTATGTATCCAAAAAGAAGGGAAACAATGTCCTCAAGATGAAATCCCAATGATAGAACAGGCATCTTAACAAAGCAAAGGTGCACATGTCATTCGAGCAACTTAGAGAAAATATTGAACAGTCTAGCAGTGAATGATACTATGAAACTATTATCTTGGCATATAAAAGACATCCAAGCTAAGACAAGAATACTTAATTTAAAAGAATATCTACCAAATCACGTATTTGATATGATTGTGCTTCTTGAAGAGACTAAATGCTGTTCTTCACAGTTTGATTAACAAATTATGGTCCCAATCTTTTAGTATTAGGAAATTCATGGGGGCTTGGAATACTGTCAAATAATAATAAGTTTAGTTTGATAATTAAAGACAATTAAGTATGTAATCTGACAAGTCTGTTCGATAGCCATGAAATACATTAAAAAACATCTAGGGTTTTGTTTTCACTCTTGCCAAGTCTAAAATCCCCAAGCTAGGATGACCTCTCAGATTGGACGAAAAACAATAAGAAACTGTCCTTTTTTTTTCTTCAGGGTTAATAAACAGCCATTTACTATAGTGAGCAAAAAGAGGAAAGAATCAAATAAAAAATTGATTTTTAGTCAGTGATGATGTGCATTATCCAAATTCATTCCCTCTAGCAATACGTGAGCTCAGATCGAATATTCAAACCTCCAAGGTAAAGAACTTAACTTAAAGTTTAAACATACTTATTATATCTGACAATGCATAAAGGAAACTCAAGTCACTTGTCTTTAGTGGAAGACAGTTAAAATACAAATGACATTGATTTGGGTCTCAACAAATATCTTGACTGAAAAGGACAACATGCCCAATTCAACCGATAGAATGATAATGATAGGTACTCATTTCTACCTTATCATAGGCTGAATACCAAAAAATCAGTCACCCCTCTGTGTTTTTTGGAACAAATAACAAAGGATATGTAGTAGCACCACTAAACCTCGGGGGTTCAATCTATATTTTATGGTAAAATTCAATTCTTGTAGCAGTCTCAATTTTGTATGTGCTTCAGCATCTTCTAGTCTATTCGGGTTCCTTGGTTTTCTATCATAAGGATATAGAAAATTAATTGTCTTACAGCTATAGTATCAAAGCCAAATAACTAAAAAAGTTTTAATCGTTCATTACAAAGATATCAAGTTGCAATCAGGCTTTTACCTAGAATGGCATAAACTCTTGCATGATTATATATTCCAAATTTGATAAGAGTAATTCATTCTTGTTTTGATTTTGCAGAGCCCTTTTAGGGAGTGTGAGCAGTTATTGTGTTCATCACGCAAAATGCCCAGTTCTTGTTGTTAGGAAGCCCTCGTAATGTAACAAAGTATATAGATGGATAAATGCAGCTGTTGTCTATGAATTGAACGGTTGATGTTAAAACTTGAAGATTCTTTGTAATTAAGTGTGCATAGAAAAATTGTCTATTCTGATGAGGAAGAGGAACATTCTCTCAAACCTCTTTAAATAAGTGTAATGAAGTTTATTACAGTGTAAGTAGGAACTTATTTTGAATATGTAAGCGAATGTATTCTAGAGTTTTTCAAATATTTTGTTGATTTGATTTTGTGGTAAATAAAAATAAATTTGAAACCTGAATTTCTTGAAAGTTTTTAATTCAGTGTCAATATAACAAGGAGATATATGTAAGTGACACATCTTAGAGTTTTTCCAAATATTTTTCTGATTTGATTTTATGGCATATAAAATTAAATTTGAAACTTTTCTTGAAAAGTTTCTTATTCAATGTTAATATAACAAGAAAGATATTTCAGTACAGTTTAGAATATAATATTTATATGATTATTTAGAAAAAAAATATCTATTTTGATGAGGAAGAGAAGGATTCTCTTGAACCTCTTTAAATAAGTGGAATGATGTTTATTATTGTCAAGAGATTGTAATCTACCCATTAGTGTAAGTGGGAACTTATTTTGAATATGTAAGTGAACATATCCTAGAGTTTTTCAAAATATTTTTCTGATTTGATTTTATGGTATATAAAATTAAATTTGAAACCTGATTGTTTTGAGAGTTCCTTATAGTGTTAATATAAGAAGAAAGATATTTTAGAACACTTTAGAATATAATATCTATGTGATTATTAAAAGAAACATGCATTATAACATTCCATATGTACACATACTCGTTTCCACCACATAAGGGCTTTCTTTCCATAACATCTATACTTCATTATAGATACATATATTTCTTTTGTTTGTCACATAATTTTTTTGCCTATAGCACCAACACATATGCATCTAATAAGTTTTAAAGTGACATTTTTTTTGGGTACAAATCAATATTCAAAATACAAGAGAATTAAAAGATTGGATTGACCAAGCTTGCATTGAGAATTCAAATTTGTATGTGTTAAAAGAGAATGTATGCAGTGGGCATATTTGTCTTTGTATATTAAGAGAAATTTTAATGTTTAGTAAAATTGTTCCAACCCCTTGTATGGTCCCAACCTCTAAGCCACAATTTGCCTCATTAAAACAAATAGTTTTAGTCAAATGCATAAATTGTTTTTATCTTCTAGTTTCCATTTTAAGTGTGTATCATGGCTTTGCTCACCTTGTCATTTGGCATGTTCATAATCTTGCATTCATGTTATAGATTAAGTTCGACTACTTGTTGTTCTTATGATAATTACTTATATAGAGGTTATTGAAGTCTTAAATTGGATTCTTGATTCGATCAAATAGATATATGGATTTTGCATAAAGATTGGTTTTATTTTTCTTTCTTTATTGTTTAAATTCTACCTTCCCCCATAAAGTGAGTCTAAAAAAGATTAAGTTAAGTTGCTTGTTGTTCTTATGATAATTACCTATATAGAGGTTATTGAAGTCTTAAAGTGTATTCTTGATTTGATTGAATAGATATATAGATTTTGCATAAAGATTGGTTTTATTTTTCTTTCTTTATTGTTTAAATTCTATCTTCCCCCATAAAGTGAGTCTAAAAAGGTTCATTGTTTGAGTTTCTAGTATAATACTAACTAAATAGTAGAGTACGAGGCCACACAAAATGTCATGCCCCTGCAATTGAAATACCGATCCTGGGCAGACTCCTTGAAAACAAAAAAATAAACTAAATTAAAGTCGACTTCATTGTGTTGGCCGACTTAGACCCTACATGCTCATGTGGAAGATAGCAAATTAATCATTTATTATTGTCAAGGCCAACTCATGAAGACATTCCTAAATCCTTGCTATTGCTAGACAACTGCATTTGCCATATGAATTAAATTAATATTCAAGGAGGCTGAGTCCCTCGCGTCGCCACACTTTGAGTAGGACTAAATAAAATATAATTAAATGGCTTTATATTAGGCCGACCTCCCTTAAAGAGCACCTCTCTTAGAATAGGCATTTCCATTGTGAAAGGTCATGTCTCTTGAGTGAAAAGACATATGAGGGATATTAATAGAAGAGGAAGTAGAAGGTTAAAGTGGCATAAAGGGTAGTCAAAAGAAATTAAGAGCAAATCTAGTAAAAACATCAATAAAGAATAATGAGTAAATAAAGAAACACAATGAACATCTTCTGAGCTGAAATATATGTGACAGATGTGCAAGTAGATAGCAAGCAGAGGAAGAGCAGATGAAGAATAGACTTAGAGCAGATATGAGTATATATATTATTAATTCCCTTTTCAAATCTGCATATATATATATGCAGATTTGAAAAGGGAATTAATAAGGAAACATGAATATTTTTTTAGTATAAGGGGAGAATTAAGAAGAGGAAAGCATTGATATATACAACGAATAAGGATAGAGATAGGAGTATTCTCTTAGTGCAACACTAGATACATTAATGTGATATCTTAGTTGTGGAGGAGGAAATATGTGGAAAGAAAGAGTTGGCTCAAGAAGAGATAAGGGAAGATAAATGATAAATCAATAAGGGAAGTAAGTTGAATATATATATATATATATATATATATATATATATCAATGTGATATCTTAGATGTGGAGGGGGAAATATGTGGAAAGAAAGAGTTGGCTCAAGAAGAGATAAGGGAAGATAAATGATAAATCAATAAGGGAAGTAAGTTGTATATATATATATATATATATAGGGGAAAATATGTGGAAAGAAAGAGTTGGCTCAAGAAGAGATAAGGAAAGATAAATGATAAATCAATAAGGGAAGTAAGTTGAATATATATATATATATATATAAGCAATAAAATGCTTGCAGCAATTACCGAGCCTTATAAGTAATTATGGTACTTTAATATGAATGATAGATTCTTATCTACTTGATCTACACTAATGATATACTCTGAGTGTTAAGAATAGATCATCGATTCTTAGGAAGACACACTTCATTGAATAGAGGAAGACACTAAAGCACAATAAGTCTAAAAGGGAACTTGTGCGATCCATCACAACACATAGAAACCACAACATCACGAAGCAAAAAATTAAATCTCACAGAAATCAAGAGCACAGGGGCATCTAATTATTCGGGGTCAAAACTACTCATAGATATAGATAGATAAGTATAGTATAATATACATATGAACTCTCATCATCCCCCAAATGTATCAAAATGTGAAGAAGGGCACATGAAGACAAAGCAAAAATAAAAATTAGGTCAACAATGTTGAGAAAATGTGTCTCAACCTTGCAATAACATAAGTTATTGTTGATACATAAGGTACTGTTCATCTGACAACGACGACGGGGGTGTGGGAGGGATCCCCCCCCATGAGGGGTCTAGGGGGATCACCCCCCCCCCTACCCCCTCTCCCCCCTCTCCCTGGCTGGGGTCCAAGGGCAGTGCACCCTGGTAGGGGCTCGAGGGCAACACCCTCGAAAGGAAATTTTATTTATATTTTATTATTGTAAATTTGGATCGTTCATCATTACGTCTCATATTCAAAAGCCGATATTTTATTAGCTTAACTTGCCCTAGAAGGCAACCCTATTTTATGAGGACATTGTATTATAGTTGTGTATTGTGATGTATTCTAAGAGTTTGATAGTGGTTGTGTTGCCTCTAGATCTCTAAGTGGTGATACTCCTGTGATAAGCTTGCTCTGCAAGTATATTGTAATCTTTGTGATTTCTAAATTATATATTAGGTGGCTTTTGGAGTGTGGGATTTTTCTCCTGAAAGGGTTTTCCCCACGTAAATCATTGTGTTGTGGTATGCATGATATTTGTGTTTATTTGTGTTTAAGTTTTTGTAACTGTTGAAGATTTGTAAAAGTTTGTATTATTCTTCTCTCAAGATTAGTGTAGGAAGTTGTTATGCTACCTTAGTTTCCTTACAAGTGGTATCAAAGCCTAATCACCTTTGGTTTTAGTTGTGGGTTGTTGGGTTTTTTGAACTAATCCAGATTTGAGTGGGAGCTTTTATAGAAGACACTTTGTGATCTTGTTGCAGGATTTTTTCAGATGGCAAGTTCATCGAGGAGAATAGAGGTGGATAAATTTTTTAGTAATAATTTTGAAATGTGGAAGCTGAAGATGGAGGATATGTTGATAGATTGATATTTGTGTAATGTTGTTGATGAGAATGTTTCAAGGCCTGCAAATCCTATCAGGTTGCTTAAAATGATATTATGGACCGTAAATCCAAGGGTCTAATCAGATTATGCTTGGAAGACTCTATTTTAATCAATTTCCATGAAGAGACCTTTGCATAGAAACTATGGAAGAAGCTTGGTGAGATGTATCAAGCTAAATCTTTAGTGAAAAATATTTTCTTGAGGAAGAAATTGTATTCCTTGAGAATGGAAGAGGGTGGACGAATTACAGACCACCTGGAAGCATTCAATATGTTGGTGGCTCAATTGGCATTAGTTAGTGTCAAAATGGATGAGAAAGAGAAATTCCAGATCTTTCTTTGTTCTTTGTCTGAGTCGTGGGATCCTATTGTTATGGATATTGGGATTACTTTTGTTATATTGAAGACTAAATATGTGGTGGGTTCTTTGCTTTTTGAAGAGATGAGGAGAAAGGTATCCATCAGTGCCAAGGAGGCCCTGAATGTTTGTGGAAGACCTAAGGAAAAATGAAAGAAGAATGAAAAGCATGACAAATCCAAGTCCAAGGGGAGATCTAAGTCTCCTGAAAAGTCCAAAGTTATTTGTTGGAATTGCAGTAAGCTTGGAAATGTTCATAAATACTACAAAGAAGAAAAGAAGAAGAAAATGAAGAAATTTGATTCTAATTCTAAGTCTGAGAAGGAAGATGGTGATGCATTCATTACAGCTTTGGCAACTCGTGCAGGTAATGATGTATGGGTAATTGACTCAGGTACATCTTTCCATATGACCTTAATAGAGATTGGTTTTCTGAATATGAAGAATTTGATGGAGGTAAGGTGTATTTGGGTGATTATTCTCATTTAGACATTTTTGGTCATGGTAAAGTTAAAATCAGGTTTCCTGATGGTAGAATAATAAGGATTAATGGTGTGTTGCATATCCCTGGTTTAGCACAAAATTTGTTATCTGTGAGAAAACTAATAGATGCAGGTGTGTAGGTAGTATTTTCTGATGCAAGATGCAAGATGGTCAGAGGTGCTATGGTGATTGTTAGAGGTGTTATATATGGCACATTGCATAAGCTTGATGCATGCATTGTTGAGTGCAATAGTACTTCTGTGAAAAACAAGTCTGTGGAAGAAGTGAGGGTTTCACCTTCAGTAGATGGTCTTGGCTTTTGGGTACCCAAGGGTGCTCTTTCTTCTAAATCAAAGTTACCTACAAAGAAAACTATGTTATGGCACCAAAGACTTGGTCACATTCGAGAAAAGGGTCTAAGGACCTTGAAAAATAAAAACCTTTTTGAAGGTTTGTTTGATTGTAATCTTGAATTTGATTTCTATGAGCATTGTATTTATGGAAAACAAAATTGTGTTTAGTTTTATTTGAGTTCTCATAAATCTTGTGGTGTATTGGATCTTATTCATTTTGATGTGTTTGGTCCTATAGATGTTCCTTCAATTGGTAAATCCACATATTATATTCCATTTATTGATGATTATAGTAAGACATGGGTACACTTTCTAAAGAGTAATTCTGAAGTTTTCAGTCGATTTAAAGAATATAAAGCAATGGTTGAGTTACAGACTGGAAAGAAAATAAAATGTTTAAGGATTGATAATGGTGATGAATTTTTCTCTAATGATTTTGATAGATTCTATAAATATTGTGGTATTCATAGATAGAAGACAACTTTGTATTCTCCATAGTAGAATGGAGTTGCAAAAAGAATGAACAAGACACTGATGGAGAAGGCTAGGAGTATGTTGAGTGGTGTTGGTCTAGAACAAAGGTTTTGGGTTGAAGTTGTTGCCACTGCTTGTTACCTGATTAACAAATCTCCTACATCATCTCTTGTTGATAAGACACCTATAGAGGCATGGTCAGGCCACAAGCCTTCATTAAGGCATCTTAGAGTTTTTGGTTGTGAGGCATATGCACATGTGTCAAAGGAGAAGCAAACAAATTTGGAGAACAAGGTTGTGAAATGTATCTTCATCGGATACAATTATGGTGTGAAAGGATACAAGCTTTGGGATCCTGTTGTGAAGAAGGTAATACATAGTAGAAGTGTTATTTTTAGAGAAACTAAGCTTTCTTCTGTTATATTGCAGCCAAAAAAAATTAAACAAGAAGATGTGATTCAATTTCCTTCTACACCCGAGAAAGTTGAATCGAGGCCCATAGATAGACAAGAAATTGAGGAGAGCTCATCTAGCTCTAAATCTTTAGAAAAGGAGGAAGAACCTCCAACTCAGCTTGTTCGTAGGTCTACAAGGCATAGACAACCACCTAAAAGGTATTCGCCTGATGATTGGAGATGTATTCCTACTTTGAATACTAACATGGGTGGACCTAGATCAATAGAAGAGGCATTAGGTATGAATGATGCAGAAACCAAGAAGATTACTATGGATGAAGAAATGGTATCTCTAAAAAAGAATGATACATGGGAGCTTGTACCATTTCCAGAATGAGTAAAACTTGTTGTTTGCAAATGGGTATTCAAGAAAAAGATTGGTTCAAATGGAGGTATTGAGAAGTACAAAGCAAGGTTGGTTGCAAAAGGTTACTCTCAAATTGAGGGTGTCTATTATGGTGAGATATTTTCTCTTGTTGCAAAAATGACATCTGTTAGATTTTTTCTTTCTATCATTGCTTCTTATGATTTAGAGTTTGAGCAAATGGATGTGAAAACTACTTTCCTTAATGGTGACTTGTAGGAGGATATTTATATGACACATCTAGAGCACTATGTGGTGAAAGGTAAAAGTAAATTGGTTTGCAAATTGAAGAAATCTTTGTATGGTTTAAAACAGAGTCTTAGGATCTGGTACCAAAAATTTGATACATATGTGTTGAGTTTGGGATTTGAGTGTTCTAAATCATATCATTGTGTTTATTATAAAACTGATGGTGATCATTTCCTATTTATTGCATTAGATGTTGATGATATGTTATTTATTGGTAAAGGGAAAGGTATGATTTCAGAACTAAAACCTCAACTTGCTACTAAGTTTGAAATCAAAGATCTTGGTGCAACTAAACACATTCTTGGGATGGAAATTAGAAGAGATAGAGTGAACAGAAATCTATGGCTTGGCCAAAGTAAGTATGTCAATTCAATTTTACAAAGGTTAGATATGCAGGATTGTAGACCATTGTGTGTTCTTGTTTTAGCTGGAACAAAGTTATCTATTTTAGATTATCTAACATCCCCATCGGAGATGGAAGACATGAGAAGAGTACCTTGCCAGGGTACAATTGGAAGTTTGATGTATGCTATGGTTTGTACTAGACTAGACATTTCCCAAGCAATGGGAGTTCTTTCTAGATATATGTCTAATCCTGGTAGAGTTCATTGGAATGCAATTAAAAGAGTCTTCATATATTTGTGCGGTACCTCAAACTATTCCTTGTGTTATCATAGTAATATGACCGAAGATGAGATTTCACTTGATATTCATGGTTATGTGGATTCAGACTGGGCAGGTGATGTTGATAGTAGAAGATCCACCAATGCATATGTTTACTTTATTTGGTGGTGTGATGAGTTGGATGAGCAAGCGATAAGTTGTGGTTTCTTTGTCCACTACTGAAGCGGAGTATATGGTAGCTACTCATGCTTGTAAAGAAGCCATTTGGCTTAAGAGACTGTGTTCAGTTATTGGAATAAAACAAGGTGCGGCGATAGTTTATTGCAACAATCAAAGTGTGATATGTCTAGCCAAGAATCCGACATTTCATGCCAGGACCAAGCACATTGATGTACAATATCATTTTCTTAGAGATATGGTTGAAGATGGCATGGTGAAGCTGGTTAAGGTAGAGACTTTGATAAATGTTGTTGATTCTATAACTAATCCTGTGAGCACAGAGAAGTTTAGATGGTGTTCAGATAATATGGGTGTTTCATCCCCTAGAAATTAAGAGATGATGATGACACCCTTTTGTTGTCCTTGCAAGGTGTTCAACAAGTGGGAGATTTGTTGAGAAAATGTGTCTCAACATTGTAACAGTATAAGTTTTTTTTGATACATAAGGTATTGTTCATCTGACGATGACAGGGGGGTATGGGGGGATCCCCCCCATGAGGGGTCTAGGGGGATCATCCCCCTAGATGGGATCTAGGGGCAGTGCACCCTAGCAAGGGCTCGAGGGCAGTACCCCCGAAAGGAAAATTTTATCTATATTTTATTATTGTAAATCTGGACCATTCATTATGTCTCATATCTGACAACCAATATTTTATTAGCTTGACTTTCCCTAGAAGGAAACCCTATTTTATGAGGGAATTATATTACGGTTGTGTATTTTGATGTATTTTGAGAGTCTGATAGCGGTCATGTTGCCTCTGGATCTTTGAGTGGTGATACTCCTATGAGAAGCTTGCTCTGCAAGTATATTGTAATCTTTTTTATTTTTTAATAATATATTGGGCGACTTTTGGAGTGTGGGGTTTTTCTCACAAAAGGGTTTTCCCCGGCGTAAATCATTGTGTTGTGGTATGCATGGTATTTGTGTTTATTTTTGTTTAAGTTTTTGTAACTGTTAAAGATCTGTAAAATTCTGCATTATTCTCCTCTCAAGATTAGTGTAGGAAGTTGTTTTTCTACCTTAGTGTCCTTACAAACATGGAAGAGGCTTAAATTCCCCCACTCTTTCACTAGAAGAATTTGGAAAATAAATGATTACGTGACTAAAACTTTTAGTCACAACAACTAAAAATGACTAAATTCTACTAATTTTTTGCAATTCAACTATAAATGAGTAAATAAATGACTAATTTGGTTGTTGACTAAAAATTTATTTAGTCACACAAATAAAAATGACTAAATAGTTAGTCATTTATTTAGCAAATCATTTAAGGAATCAAAAATCAATAACTTGCCAAAATACTCTAATAAACATACTCTAAAACTTTCGTTGAAACCTTGTTTTCAGGCATATCCCGCCAAAATGGAGTTTTCATTTTAATAAACATACTCTAAAACCTTCATCGAAACCTTATTTTCAAGCGTAGCCTGCAAAAATGGAGAAGTGTTTCAGTAAAGAATGACAGAGAATGGTAAGGAGATGTGTGTGATAGGATGCATAGGATTCATTGTTGCTTATCTCATTCTTGCTCTACTCAACAAGGGTTACATTGTTCACGCTACTGTTTGTAATCTAGGTATTTAATTGACATATATTTTCATAATCTCAAATTCCTTCAGATGATTTTGAACTATCATTGTATCCTATATAGGGTTTAGAATGTATCATATATAGGGTTTAGAATGATTTCTTTTAAAAAAAATTTAAAAAATGATGTATTTGCTTGTGATTAGATAATGTGGAGATCTCCTAAATCTGCCCCAGCTCATTGTCCTCTTTGGCACTGTATTCATTACTCTAGCTGCTAGGGTTTTGCATGTGACATCATTAATATCTTCATGGCAATGGATGTTAAATAAATTTTAATCTTTGCTTTAATCATTATCATGGTAACCCTTGAGTTCCACAATCCACCTTCAATCTCTTCTAATAATGTTGTCTTAAGCTAGACTGCATAGTATGCATATAAAGCAAGGCCTTCATACCTACCATTGTTCCAAACCACCACTCATTTCCTTACTTAAAATGCTACCTCCATAAGCACAATAGCATGTTTTAAAATCATGGTTGCCAGTGATTGACCATTAAGGTCACTACTTTCATCGAAATACAATGATATTTTTTTCTTCAAACTCAAGGCATTATGCAAGATAAATTGTGAATTGTTTATTGTGTAGGGTTTGATTTTCTTGCACATTTATTGCTTTGCTAACTACCTTTAAGACTAGATATTGCACCCTCAGTTGCAATCTCAAATAGCTCACTCATTGTCACTTGAAGATTCCTTTCATGAGCATCCTTTTATAAAATCAAACTATGCCCTATAAACTACCTACTTACTACAGGGGACTCATTGTTTCATAGTATTGTGGGTCTTAAGATCCTTCAACCTTATTATCACTACTTCACAATCGACGAGGTATTATCCACTATTCTCCCATCTTTGATGAGTCTTAAAACACTGCTCAAACATGCAATCCACTACCTCCATTATACAATGGCTAAGAAGAAACGTTGAACTTGTGATTACCACTGTTACTTCATTTGGACAGTCATTCCTTGATTGCATTTTCCTTGTCTAACATTGTCAATAGCATTTGAAAAACCCTTAAGGTCAACAAGGGGGTAAGGAAACTCACTGTTAAAATCTCCACTTTACTATGCAAGGTTTGAGCTTTATTATCTTGTCACTGCTCGACCTCTTTTTGACTGTCACACCTTAAGTGACTGTCATTCTTCTTACCATAGATTGCATTTACAAATGTCACTGAGCTATATAATGTGCTTGTTATTGGCTACAATCTTTAGATTCCAAGATTTTGTTATTGGCTACAATGTCTCAATATTTCTGATATTGCAACCTCACTAATCCACTAGAGTTATGGTTTATGTTTGTATGAAGGCCCAGGGTTTGTACCCTATTCATGCTCTTACCAATTCTTTTGTTGGTATTAAAAAACAACCTTAAATATTGGGTCAAAAAATTAGTTGTCTTGACAGGGTGTGGTATGATCTTGGATTGTATCCTAGAGTGTGTGGGAAGCTTGTTTGTATCCCATAATGGTTATTATCATATCACATTAATTATTATAGTTTGTGGTAACCCAAGATTTTTTTCAAGTATGTAACAAACTTGGTTTGTAGTTTAAGTTGTACACTTTTAAGTAACATTCATAAGGTTTAGAAAATCTTGATCACTCTCTAGAATAGCCCATTAAACATGGGTTGTTCTTGAATGCACTACATAATTGATATAACACAACCACGTTGCATATCAATTAAAGCTATAGGCTCTTTATTGCAGCAAAAGGTAATCGCTCTTGGATCATGCTATCATTATATTGTAACCTATTAAACTTGAGTCAACTTGAATGCACCCAATGATGATTGACACCTGAGTGTGATGATAGTGATTAATTTGTACATGAATTGTGCTCATATGAGTGCCTCTATTTCTATCACAACATAGCCACATTAAACTTGGGTCACACATGAATGCATCTCGTATTTGTTATAACACAATTGTGCCACATGACCAATAGAGTTATGGATCACATAATTATAGTCACAAGAATTTGTTCCTCAGTTGTGCTCTTATGGTGATTCCATTACCATTACAACATAACCCTTTGGATTTATATTGCTCAAATCCTTACACTGCTTATTTTCTCTTTGGATGGATGGCAATTCAATGGCAGGGATTTGTATGCAGGTCATGCTCATATAAGTGCCTTTGTCACCATTACACAATAGTACATTGGAATTTCCTTTATTGAAACTTTACTTTGTTTTTTATTGTTAGGGTTTCTTAGTGATTATTCCATTTCCACGTCGCATATTGATAAAAAGAAACCAAGCAAAAAATCATTCTATTTTTAGTTAACTCTAGCTAACATACTTTTGGACTAAATTTTTGACTACATTACTTCGAGTGTGAAGAATTTTGTTTCGTGCTTCTAATACATTCATTGAGAGTTGTAGTAGAAAGCTTCTTATGTTGAAACCCGTCCTATAAACTTGCTTTAAGCTCCATTTAGGAGGCTTCATGGATTTTTTGTGATTTATACAGCTTTGTTTTGATATAAAATGACATTGGATTCTTTCTAAAACTAAAATGATTTATTAATTATGGTTTTATGATGATTAAATGTTTTATTTAGAAGGGGTTAATATGTGGCATTTATATGTGCAGGAAGAATAGATTGTGATGCAACATTTAGGTATGGATGGTTCACGAAAAAATGGATTGCTATCAGTGATATAACCAGGTTGGAGAGTAATTTCAGCCGGTCTGAAACACTTTCGGGTGTTTTTGCTTGGAAGAAGAACTTGAGTGTAGGAATACAAACGTCGGTGGACAAAGAAAATCATAAATTTGCTTATCCAGTTTCTGACCAAATTTGAGGTCGTGAACATCGAGCAGAGGAAGTTCCTACATTCTACAGATAAAATCATAAATTTGTTGGTCCAATTGGAGATCCAATTTGAGGTCGTGAAGCTCTGAGAAAGAAAGTTCCTGTTGAGGGTCAAAACAACACAACATTAAACAAAATATTACTATTCTATTTCTCCTGAAAAAGAAAGGAAACACATGGTAATCTAACTCCCAAGGTCCTCGTAATTGGTTCTCAATTATGCTAATATTGCTCAATGGTCAATATAATTGTAATGTGCAAGGGGCCTTTGCTGGTAACAAGGAACAAAACTGCATGAAATCAACTATTCTATGTTTTGGGGGTTTAAATAAAAAGAAAAAAGATAAATCAAAGCTTTAAAACCAAAAGAATATGAATAAAACTATTTAACATCTAGACATGCATACCAATAATGAGTGTTTCTTCATCCAACCACAACCATGACATGAAACAATCCATAGAATAATCTATACCATTGCCTACATCCACAGTGCTAATTCAATCATCATAACTATTCACCAAACTTTCTTCATAAACTTTCAAACAAACCATTCACTCATTATTAAAACACAGATCAAATAGATATAATAGCAATTCATTCACAGATAACTTTAATGAGATAATCTTAAATCCAGTTCCTTCTATTGACTTTCATCAAATAAGAAACATTTAGGCGCAACAAAATCACTAGCATATGGATTGATTATATATCATTAATATCATCAAATAAGTCCAACTCGATAACATAAAACTTGCACAAAGTTGTAAAACTATATCTAAATTTACTTGAAATTTCAAAGTATCTGCTTAACAATTATGAAAACCTAAGACTATTCCTCTCTGCTATCATCAGGTGGCTAAACTTGCTTCAATTAGCCGACTTTTACAAAATGGAACCAAATAATACATATAGGTCAAGCATGCATGAATTCCTCCCAATTTGGACTCTCGATCCACAAATTAAGGCACAGGGACTACTGATAGAACTGAACTGTTGAACACCGAGTTAGGAAGTTGGAGAAAAATATTGCAATAATTTTTATTTTCCAAAGAAAAAGGTGAAATTGAAGAAGAGAACCATAATTGAGCCAACATTAACACCATAAACAAGAGGAGAGAAGGAGATGTTACATCAAGCGAAGAAAGTGTTCAACCATAAGTTCACCCTTGCCTTAAATGCTCAAGGACATATTCATCATAGTTGTCAAACACTTGTTCAACAGTACCCGAATCAGGTCCATCCAACCAATCATCTTCAAATTTGATCCTCCTTAATTCAGCTGAAACCAACTTTTGTACCTCCTTCAACTTGATCAATTCTCTTTTAGCAGCCTTTGCTTCTTCCTTGATATCCATAAACGGATCTAATAATAGATCCTCCCCATCATCTCCTTTTTGCATTATGTCTTCAAATCTACCCCTCCATCTCTCCCTCATCTTATCTAAAGAAAGGCCTTCCCTAACTGAGGTATCTAGATTGATTAGAATGGCTACAATTTCCTCCAATTCATCAATCTGTTGGTTCAAATCCTTACTCATCTCTTGAACTTCATCTTGATGCACCTGAATAGCCTTGGATTTATACCTTATTATACTCACAGTTTTCTCAACAAAATCTGCATTATCCTCCTCAATAATTGAATGTTCAAACAAACTTGACTTAGGTACTTTACCAATCTCCTCAAGCTTTTTAATATATTCCTTATATTCCTCATCCTGCTTATCTAGATCTTTGGTACGTTGATCTAGATCCCCTGCCAACTCAAGAGTTGCCTTGTGAATCTTAAAACCATCAGCAAGAACATCATCAATCTCCTGATTGAGCTTGTTCAACCATCTCTCTAGCATTCCCACCTTGCTCTTCATCTGAACCAAATCATCTATCTCCTTCTTCATTAATAGGATTGGGGATTCAGGAGCAATAGCCTATTGAGATATTGGAGTTGAAACATCTTTCAGAAACCTATGCAATTGATCTAACTGAGCCTTAAGCTCATCCTTCTTTTGCTTATCCTTAATCATTCGGGACTTCGTAGAGGAAGCCACAATAACTATTAATTTCATTTGTTGATTTCTTGTAGGCCTTCCCAAATTAAGCGTGCCCAATTGATAATCAATCATTTGCATATCCTCCCAGTTCTTATCCACCATTGGTATTACACACACAACAATGATTTCTACTGCGTCAGTAAGCTTGGTGGAGTGAATAACCCTGGTGTTCTTCTTGGGCCTTTCCTTCTCAATCTCTTTCAACATTTCATCCTAGTTCAATGGTTGGGGTTGAACTATTTGCTTCCTTTCCAAGTCAAGCTTCAACCAAGTTGGAGCAATAGGAGTAGTAGCTACTTAGATAGAAGAAGTAGAAATAGTGGAAGATAGAGGTTGTAATATTGTATTTCCAGGCTGAGAGTCAACTTCTTGCACATTTTTTTGCTCACTTTGTGCCTTCTCTTTTGCAATCTTCTCGGCCTCTTCCTTATCCTTCTACTCCTGCAATTTATTTGCTTCCAATTCCTTCCTGAGACGTTCTTCCAACTTTCTTTCCTATAACATCTGATCTCATTTCCTTTTCAGCTCCTCAACATAGTCCCATGCCTCTTTGGACTTCTTCTCATATTCAGCAATCTTAGCAACCTCTTTCCCTCTTTCCAAACGTTCTTGTTCTTCTCTCTTCTTAAGAGCTTCTTCTTGTGCCTTGAATTTGGCCTCAAGAGCTTCCTTTTCCCTTCTTTGAGCAACTTTCTCCTCCTCAAGATCATGAATTTTCTGTTGCAAAATCTATTTATCTCTTTCTTCCTTTATCTTGAGCTCCTGCTCTTTTTGTTGTTGTTGTTGAGCCAATTCATCAACCTTAACTTGAAACTCCAATTCTTGTTGCTTGGCTAATAACACAGCCTGTGCTTTAGCATCTTCTTCTTCTTGTTTAGCTAATGCCTCAACTTCTGCCTTGGTATCAGCCTCCCTTTGGCATCCTCAAAGAGCTTCCTCTGGTCCTCCTATGTCAATATATGCTCAATTCCTACATCATCTCTTACATCAAGAGATGTTACTACATGAGCCTCCTTATCAGATGGAGTATTTTCAAAATCAATAGCAATATCATGAATCTCAATTCTTGATTCCATTTCCTTTAGTAGCTCAACTTCCTTATGGAGAGTTTCCTTTGGGGATTCCTGACCCGGTTGTTGTGTAACAAAGGGTTGAGCAGGTACATCTTCTAAAATAGATGTAGAGGCACCAAATTTTATAATTTTTTCACATTCTTGTACCTCTGGGAGGTCTTGGGCAACCACCTCCTCCTCTGCATTATAAGGCATAAACTCTAAAGGTTCCTTAGGTGTCATCCTTCTCTTTGTCCTCGTATAGCCCTGGGTGGTACCTACAACTTTCCTCTTTTTGGATGACTGAGCCTTAGGTTGGTTAATTCTTAAGCTAACCCAATGCACACTTCAATCCAAGACTAGTCTTGCAACTTGTTTTATATCAATAGACTCTTCAGCATTCCAATCCTCTAGATCAAGATCCTTAGTGCCTATCTTATCTGTATCATATTGGGGATCCAAATTTACCCCATCATTAGACAATGTATTTGGAATGTTCTCCTTGATCCCATACTTAACCATGAGTGGGATAGGTAACCTTTCATAATTTCTCCTCCTGAGATCATATTTGTCCTGCAGATCCATCTAGAAGTCCTCTAATAGATTGAAATGTTTATCAAAATCACTAGGAAGCAAGGCCTGCATCTTGTGTCTAGGATCATAATGCTTCCTAGAAGTATATAGTCCCAACTTCAAATAAATTAATTCATCACAAATAGCCTTGGCTGACACAATGTGTGGACAACTAAACTCACCCAACTTCATGGGGAATTTGTGACAACCTGTCTTGTGTTTGTTGCCAAATTTGAAGTTAACAGCCAGAGCTTGATATATAAACTCCATTAAAACAATTCTATTGCCGCAACATCTAGAAAGCAAACGAGGATGACCATAAAAGCCTCCTGATTTGAAGTAAGTGTATGTGGGGTACTGAATAAACCAGTGTCCCCATTCGTTGATAAAAGACATCACCTCCCTACTCAATCTGGACCCAACATCTCCTTTGAGCCTATTTATGACAACATAAATAAATGCATCATTAATCCTTCTGTAATGTGACTCTGAGGATTTCAAGGAAAGCTGATCATAATGTTCCCAGACCTTTTTATGTCCCTGGGCTTCTCCCAATATGCCCACTACATTTAGTCCAGGAAAGATACCCATTCTAGCAGCTACATAGACCACATAAGAGGTCATAAAGAAACTCTTGGTTTCTCTCACTCTGAGCATTTTATTATGTAAGCTCTTTGATACCACCATAGGCCAATCAAATTGTTGTTTACCATCCAAGATAGCTTGGATGAATGGGAACATCCATTCTTTGAATTGAGAAGCATCCCTCTTCCCAAATACCCTAGAGAGCATCATGATTATGTCCCCAATCTCTTTGTCGAAGTCTTCCCTTTTAGGTTGATCAGGAAGCTTGGTGAGAGACTTCTTGTCCACCTCATCCAATGCTTATTCATATGATTTCTATTGGATTCCTTCTTATCACTGTATAGCTTCAATGCTTCTACTTCATTTAACTGTCTTGGATCTTGTGGAGGAGGTACATCAAACATGAATCTGATCATGTGCAGTGTTAGATCAATGATAACATTTCCCTTCACATCCACACACAGTCTAGTAGCAGGATTATAGGCCTTGGTTGCTGCTAGTATCAACT